>KZ063521.1:1100-40137 GCA_002091835.1 Anopheles maculatus
AGCGGTTCACGGAGCAGATTGCGGATTTCGTGAAGGATAAGCTGCTAACACCCGATCACGAATCGAAGGTGCGTGTAACGGTTGCCATCACCTCGCTGCTGCTCGGACCACTGGACGTTGGCAACACGATCGTGTCGCGTGAAGGTGTGCTTCAGATGATTCTCATCATGGCACAGTCGGACAATTTGCTGGAACAGAAAGTAAGTCTTGAAGGGATCAGCTTGCGCAAAGGATTATCCCATTAACCACAATTTTTCGGTCTGTTACAATCGACAGGTAGCCTGCGAGTGCTTGATTGCTGCCGCCTCAAAGAAGGACAAAGCGAAGGGTTTGGTGCAGTCGGGAGCAGAAATCTTGAAGCGGTTGTACGCCTCCAAGAACGAGGAAATTCGGGTACGTGCCTTGGTGGGTCTGTGCAAGATCGGCAGTTCGGGCGGTTTGGATGCTTCGATACGTCCGTTTGCTGACGGATCGACGAAAAAGCTGGCGGAAGCATGCCGTCGGTTTTTGGTGAAGCCGGGTAAGGACAAGGACATTCGTAAGTTTGCCGCCGAAGGTCTCGCCTATCTGACGCTGGACGCCGAGGTGAAGGAAAAGCTGGTGGAAGATCGTGCCGCTATCAAAGGGTTGATTGAGCTTGCTAAAACGGGCGATCAGTCTGCACTGTACGGTGTGGTCACCACGCTGGTGAATCTGGTGAACGCGTACGACAAGCAGGAGATGGTACCGGAGCTGGTCGAGTTGGCCAAGTTCGCGAAACATCACATCCCCGAAGAGCACGAACTAGACGATCCGGACTTTGTCAGCGCTCGTGTGATTGTGCTCGCGAACGAGGGTGTCACGTCCGGTTTGGTAGCGCTGTGCAAAACGGAGAGCGATAATTCCAAGGAAATGATTGCGCGCGTCTTTAATGCGCTGTGCAGTGAGCAAGAGGCACGCGGTAAGGTGGTGCAGCAGGGTGGTGCAAAGGTACTGCTTCCACTGTCCCTCAACGGAACGGCCAACGGTAAGCGACATGCCGCACAAGCATTATCGCGTATCGGAATCACCATCAATCCGGAGGTCGCCTTCCCCGGCCAGCGCAATCTGGAAGTGATCCGTCCGCTGATGAACCAACTCCATCCCGATTACACTTCGTTGGAAAACTTTGAAGCACTGATGGCACTGTGCAATCTGGCCTCGATGAACGAATCGACCCGTCAACGTATCCTGAAGGAACAGGGCATGATTAAGATCGAGACGTACATGGGAGAGGATCACCTGATGTTGCGTCGTGCCGCGACACAGGTGATGTGCAACATGGTACAGTCACCCGATGCGGTGGAACTGTGCGAAAAGCCAAACGATCGCGTAAAGATGCTCGCACTGCTTTGCGAAGAAGAGGACGAGGATACTGCACTGGCGGCATCGGGTGCGCTCGCCTATCTAACATCCGTTTCTGAACGGTGCTGCGAAAAGATGTTTGAACCGGCTGCCTGGCTGAACGTGTTTCACACGCTAGTTGCTAACCCGAGCCCGGGTGTACAGCATCGAGGCATCGTGATCATTCGCAACATTATCAAAACGAGCAAACAGCTCGCATCGAGACTGTTCGACACGGATCTGCTGCAGATGATGTACGGCGTTACGCAGCTGAACGATGAGACGCGGGCCAAAGCCATCGAGTGTGCGCAGGAATGTTTGAAGCTGGCCGAAGAGTACCGGCTGATTCAGGAAAATGCCGATGCCGATATGGCACCGGACGTATTCAAGGAGCAGGCAGCTACGATTGAAGAGATCGATAATTGAACGGTGGTTGAAGCGTGAAGGTTCCCCGAAAGGACAACAAAGTGCATTACAACATTTTCTTAAATTAATTTTTATACCTTTTACTGACAGCATTGTGCGTGTGTTTTGGTTTTCTGAGTCATTCGGGAAACGTGTATACCGAGTAATGGACATGCCCTCGGTACGAGGGTGAAATGTACTTACTAGGAATAATGTAGGTGTCGTCTGTCTTTTTTTTTATTTTTATAGTTTGAAAGCGTTCGGACAATTTTGATGTATTGGATATTTATAATAAAGAATTTGTGAAAGATATTTCAACTATTGTGGTATTTTCAAAATTCATCACATCGCAGAAACTATCATTCTTGATTATTCCATTCGATTACATGAACTAATGAACTTTATTCTCCTTCGGTGGAAATAGATTCCCCAAGTTCACGCTCTTCTCCTCGAAATGACTTTCTTGGCTTGAAGGTTCACTTCAAGCTAGGGGAAAATGATTTTCCGTTGCAATGGGTGAACTTATGAGAAGTGAAATGCGGTGAGCAAATGAACATTTTTCTCCTGTAGTACTTTCATGATTCAATTTTCTCCTCTTGGGGAAATGCATTTTCTCACTACCGTGAGTTTTCTCCACCCAATAGTGAGACGGAGAGATAGAGAGAGAAAACAATCCCACGAATTACCCGAAAGGATCCGTCGGTTCGATTCGTGCCCGAATTCCGGTGAGAATCTTTCCCTCCAAATCAAATCACTCTCGAGGGCGAATCGAAGCCAGCAAGCTTATGCGTTGACACGGACAGAATGCTCCTCATCGGGCTTCGCTCCGTCTGTGGTTTGTGACACGATGATCCTTTGGGACTGGGGCAAGGTAAATTATGTTGACATCGTTATATGCTTCCCACTGTTCCCTCCTCTTCTGCTCACCGCTGCCGACGACACTCGTCTCACGTGCAATAGTCGAACGGTTTGTATCACGCGAAAACCGTTTCAAGTATTGCATTTTACGGTCTGAAATGTTGTTTGTTGACGGTTGTAAAAGATGTGAATAAAATGGACGGAGAAAGCATTTATCCATTAGCGCTCACGTGTTTCGGGAAAGTTTGTTTGATTTTCTGACGATTAATTTGAAGCTTCCAGCTGGAAATGAAGGAACACGGTTCTGTCTCCAAAACGGATAGCGGAAGTTTTGTCACAGGAACAAAAAAAAAAAAACATGGCAGTTATATCTACTCGAAGCACACGAAACGGTCGCGTGTTGTCAACCTATCTCCATTAAAGGGTTGAGAGGGTTATTTTTCGTTAAGTTTAGTTTCCTGATCGTCGTCGTCGATGTTTTGTTGTAAAGCGATGTTGTACTTCCGCGGTAAAATGATGTTACGCCTCATTCGCGTAGACAGTTTTTGGTCTGTTGCTGTTGTCGTTCTTTGCAAAAGATAATGTTGATTTCTGTTTTGTTTTTTTTTGTTTCCACTTCGTTGGTAACTTTTTATTTATCATGATTTGATATTTGAAGGCAATCGTCCTTTGTATCGGTTGCATTGGCCAAGGCATGGTTGCACGGTTGGATGTGGTCTGCTAACCTAAACCTTTGTCATAATAAGGCAATTGGAGTATCAAAGTTTTATCGGAGGGATGTGCCATTGTAGTGTGATTAATTTACGGACAGGAAGGCGTCAGAGAAGAAAACATTTTCAGAATCGCTGTAGTAATTATGAATATGAGATGTTTTATGAAGTAAATTGCGTTCATTTTTTTAAATTTTTTTGTGCGATGTTTATCATTCTTTGTTGAGGTTAATATTTCTTTTATGGCTTTAGAAATAAAATTACAAAAAAGTAGGAAAAATTATGTGTTATGTTGTTGAAATAATGTAAGTGTCTGCTTAGATAATTAGAATTCTTAGATATTAAATAATTACTGAACAAAACGATTGCAAAAAAACTTCACCACCACAATGAAATGTGTTACAAAAATACCAAGAACTTATAGATCCCCCTCTTTTCCGGACACTTTAAATGATTAGAAGCTAGATTATAGGATTATTGGAATTTTTAGCAGTTCCGTGCACATCGCGATCGAAGAAACAAATGACTGTCGAGAGAAGAAATTGAAGGTTTATCCACTTCGCAAGACTTTTCCACCATTTGACGAAGATAGACGAATGCCCGTGATCACGGTGCAGAACCGAAAACAAAACAAAACCCAAAAAAAAAGACAAAAAGTATAGGAAAAACGAAAACTTTTGTCATTAATCTAATTTTTGTAGGCTCGCAACTAACACAGCAAAAAAAAAGAAACAGTGAAACGAAGAAAACAAAACAATAAAAAAACGGGAAAAAATGCAACACAACGCTTATGTAAGAATAAAAAAAAACACACAAACTGGACGAAAAATGTCTTGACTTGAGTGAAATGAAGATGGTCAAACGGGGTAAGATAATGTGGATATTGTTGGCCTAGCTTCCCGGATTATCTTCAACCATGGTGGATGGGATGGCTACTCGTTTTCGAACCTTCCAAACATCCCAACAACAACGCGCGAGATGGTGTAGATTACGTTATGATTCCATTTCATGCCCAACAGTCGAGCGCACAACCACTCTGCCAAAAAAACAAAAAAAAAACACCCGGTAGAAGGATTCAGGGCTTTTCGGCCAGATAAAATAAATTATCCCACCACTTTGGTCGATCTTTTGTTGTTGGCCCTATCCCCAGTCTCGCGTTTCTCATACTCTTTTTCTCACCTCTTCTTGCCGGGTTTCCGCTTCCCTTTCGAGCCTGACCATGGAGGGGCCGGCCGGCAGGAAGAATGGCGGTGTGTTACCGGCGACGGAGTTGACACTTGGTTGTTTCGGCGAAAGGTCTATGATTTTGGTTTATCGCTGGATAAGCCGCTCCGAAAGCTAGATTTATGGCCGCTAATACCAATTATTCGACTTAGCGAAAGTCCGGCGGCCGGTTGTGCGTGCTTTTTTGTTTTGTTTTGTTTTTGATAAACAGCGAAAGCAGGATATAGCAAATAAAGCAACGACATCTGTTTCTCGGCTCTTGGAAAAAGTTGTTTTTGTGCTTGCATGGCCGGTTTTTGCTTTTTTCCGATAACCGTGACGATTTTTTGTTCCTTTGCCACTAGCACTCTTAGCACCACTTTAGGATGGGGAATGAGCAATCCGTCCGTCCGTTTAGTCCTGATCGGATGCTGGTGTCGATTGTTCAGCGAGCCTGCCACGGGATAAAGTTTTAACGAAGAAATCCAGCGCAGCGTTTAAGTTATGAATAATTGGCGGTGTATTTGTTGGTCAGTTTTGGGGAGGAAATGGTGAGAGTTGGAATGAAAAAAGACCGTAAGATGGTATGATGTGTTTTTTTTCATGAACTAGACGGTAAAGTTTATTTTTGGTAAACTTCTGGCTTCAATGACCCACTCGAAATCTTGGCCTAAAGAATTCCAGAAGATCTCGTTGTCGGTTTTTTAGGGGCTTTCTGGTGGACGCATCAATGAACGCACACCATCGATATACTAAGCCTCCTCGTGTGTACTTAAACAGCCTTTAAAAGCATGTATCTGCTCGGTAGTCCGATGCCATTCTTGTGATATGACAAGAGATAGTTTTTCGTAAGAGCTACAATATCTTAAAGTATCGTCAAGGACTTCGGTGGACCGGGGTTCAAGTCTCATCTAGGCCGTTCCTCCATAGTGAGGACTGACTATCCAACTATGCAGTAACAATAAGTCTAGTTGGCCAAAAATGGCAGGCATGACCTAAGAAGGTCTTTTGGCCAAGAAAGAAGTCCTCGGTGTTTGGTTGGATGCTAGTCTCACCTTCACCAGACCACCATATAGATTCCCTGGCTACCCAGGGTACGGAAAACGCTTGGAGTATTGAAACGTGTTGCCTGCGTTTTCGATAATCCTCTCTATCTCCAGGTGCACTATTCTGCTCACTGGTCTGGTTACTGTTGGATTACTGCTCGATGGTCTGGTCTCCGTTGGCTAGGATCCTCAATGACCGTATAGAGAAGGTGCAGATATCCTTTGCAAGGTTTGCTGCTCGCAAGGTCCATGGATCCTCCTTCATTGCCTCTCGACTTTTCTACTGTAATGTATCGACCTATCGTACTCGTGCTCTACTATACGTCCCAGCTCGTCAAACTTCAATAGGGCGCAAAGATTAGGGTTAGTTTTTGCATTCATTTAATTGTGAAGCCTTCATCAAACGTTGGGAATATATTGAAATTAGCTAAGGGACAAAAAATCCTTTTGATTGATTGATTCTTTTAAATTAACAATATAGGGCTTTGTATTTAATTTAATGCAACAGTTATTAAAATTTCTTATTGAATTCTAAACAGGTTTCATTTCGATTTCCACATTATTGATTTTGATTTAGGTCGAGGTATTAGAACTTCACAAATTACAGCAAACATGGACTGACGCTGGTCTCTTTTGTGTAGAACGTGGAATGGCTTATAAGGACGTAAATACATAAAATGACATTGGAGAGTCCGCCATAATTATTACCTTCATGTCTTGTTGCTATGATCCCGGTTTATGTAATGAATAAAGCTTTCTAGGATGGGTTAAATCACGAAAATGAGAGTTACCTGATAAGGTAACGATAATTTCTGGAGAATGTGTTCATGTTTCACTTTTTTTTTTAGTTTGATTTGTGTGGTAGATCAATTTAGTTAACTTTTGTTATTTTCGTTATTCGTGCATAATCAATTAGCTAAAAGTCTTCTTTTTAACATAATTTTTCAAACTGGCAATCCAAATACGCTCTTATAAAGTATTGCAACATAAAAATACAGAAAGTTCAAACGGTTCAATAGTAAATTTTAGCCAGCGGGAAGTCATTACTGAAACATGAAGCACCTCCGAACACACCGAAATCGATTTCCAAAGCCTAAAAGCCACAACAAACGAACGAAGCGTAACAAAAACACTGCCAGAAAGCAAATTTGAATGCAGAGATGCGTTGACCAAAATCAATAAACATTTAGGAGCAAAAAGGGATGCTTCGTTCGCCAATTGCCGGCCCGGATGGGTCACAAAGCTGTACGCTGTCCATCGTCCTTCGTGTGTTTGTTTGCCGTTGGGTTCGGTGGATATCCGCCACATACCTGAAGATTGAGGTTCAGCGAAGGACGGAAGTGCTTCTGTGCTGAGGAGTACTGACCGGAGAGAGTAAAATGCTGATTAACTAACTCCATCCCATAAAGGGTTTAAGGCGCGGTGCTAAATATTGCCTGTATTCAGTTTTTAAAGCTTTTCTTACGAGCTTAAAAGCAACCAAGTGTAAGTGTTTTCGGTTTGTTTTTGGCTTTTTTGTGTGTGTGTGCGCTTCGTCTTTCACCGCCATTAAAGTGTAGTGTCCGGTGGAAGATTTTGCCAACGCGGACAATTTTGCTGTGTTGCGAGATTGGTCGATTAACGGATTTCGCTTTCGTGGTACATTCGGTTCTGGTTGCTGGATGCGTCGGTAAAAAGGGTGGCCTCTTACCCTTTGGGACCATTACCCACGCGGTGTGGTACAATAAATATTAATTATCTATTCTGTTTGTAACGTTTAAGGGCAAAAGGAAACAGGCGTTAGATTAAACAGGCGAAATGGAAATCAATTAATGCGCAGTGAATTTTTTCAAACAAAAAACAAAAAAAAATTACAAGCTTAACCTATCCTTTTTTATACCATTTTTGTACATGATTTTTTAAGGTTTTTATTTCTTTATGCCATACTTGAATACAGATAATATCACAACATAATAGGAATATCTGGAGGTACCAGAATCAATTCTACATTACTTTTATTGTAAATTATACAGGTACTTTATTGAAAAACAAAAACTATTCAAAAATGTGTTCAAAAATATTGTTTTCAAGAACAATATACTAACTTTGGATGATGAAAACTAATCAAATAAAGTTATAGTAGATAGCGCAATGAATACATATTACGTTTGAAATTCGTACTAGAACACTATTGTAACTTCAGCTCTTACGTTACATAATAAGTTGCTTAGGACCTCCAATAGATGTTTGTCTAAAATATTCTATAGATCATGGCTAAAGTTAGTAGGAAGCCTCTTTGATCGAGTGATTGTTGCCGCTCACGGTGTAGCGCCGTCGTCTGCCAATCAATTATCCCGGCCGTTCTGGCGGACGCATCAACGCCATCACTCCATCTCAGTTTGGGCTTACCACGTTTCCTCTGTCCACGTGGACGGCCTAAAAGGACTTTACGGGCTGGGTCGAACGATGGTGAGTTCACCGTACAGCTCATAGAGCTCGTCATTGTAGCGGATCCTCCGTTGTCCTTCCACACATACGGGGCCAAAAATTCTTCTGGGCATCTTCCTCTCGAACGCGGCTAAGAGAGTTTTGTCAGTTTTGGATAGAGTCCATGTCTCAGAGGCTTATGTGAGTACTGGGACTATAAAGGTTTTGTACAGTCCCAGCTTCGTCCGTCGCGACAGGTATTTTGAGTAGAGAAGTTTCCTCAGGCTGTAGTATGACCGGTTGGCAGCCATCGTCTTTGTTGTTGTCGGTGCTGACTTTTGACCACAGATAGGTGAAGTTTTGGACGACTTCGAAGGTGCGATCACCTATCTGTACATCACCCCTGCGTAAATCAGTGTTTGTTAGCAGGGCCGCTGGTGGTGCCACCATCATTTTGGTTTTTGCCTCGTTGATCTCCAACCCGAGGTTCAGTGCCGCATGCTCGATTCTTTGGTAAGCTTCTGCTACGTAGGAGAGCCTCAAACCAATGATGTCTATGTCATCAGCGTATGCCAGGATCTGGAGCGACTTATAGAAGATGGTCCCCGAAGTTTCCACCTCCGAGTCTCGGATGGCCCTCTCTAGCGCCAGATTGGATAGGAGGCAAGCAAGCCCGTCTCCCTGGCGCAGACCCTTGGTGGTAGCAAAGGGCCCTGAGAGTTTTCCATCCACCTTCACCTGGCATGTGATGTTGGTCATCGTCATACGTACAAGCCTGGTAAGCTTGGCCGGGATTCCAAATGAGCTCATTGCGTCGTACAGTTTTACCCTGGCTATGCTATCGTATGCGGCTTTAAGATCAATGAAGAGATGGTAGGAGTGTAGCTGCTGCTCCGCCATCTTCTCCAAGATTTGCCGCATGGTGAATATCTGGTCAGTGGTTGATTTTCCGTTTCGGAATCCTCTTTGATAGTTTCCAAATATGTCTTCAACAAATGGGACAAGCCTGTCTTGTATAACTAGGGAGAGAATCTTGTAGGCGGTATTCAACACCGTAATACCCCTGTAGTTGCTGCACTCTAGCCTATCTCCCTTCTTGTATATGGGGTAGATGATGCCGAGATTCCAATCACAAGGCATCGATTCGTTATCCCATACCTCAGTAATGATTTGATGAATTTCCTGTTCGAGTGCTGCACCTCCGTTTTTGATCAGCTCGGCTTCTATTCCGTCGGTACCTGGTGCCTTGTTGTTCTTGAGCCGACGGATGGCCTTTCGTGTGTCTTCAATGCTAGGTGGCAGTAGCATGATATCATCTGCTAGTGGAGCCTCTAGCTGTTCGTTGCACTGATCATTTAATAATTCATCAAAGTACTGAGCCCATCGCGAGAAGACCTCTGGCTGGTAACTGACCAGATTTCCATCCTTATTCCGAAGTATTAGCAATAAGAAAAACTTACATCAACTGTTGCGTTTTGATAGATAATATTAGTAAAAAATCTCATTGAAATTCTTGTTATCAATTTGTACCTCAACAGAGTTGAAAACGGATAAGGATAACATACCCAAAATATCGAAAACCCTGTCGTAGCACGTATCAGATGGCTGCTGATACCGTTCCGTGTATCGTATTATTCTATCGTTAAAATAACCAAACGAAAACCGTTAAGAAACGAAACGAAAAAAATATTCAAATGAACTCATCCATCGTACCTTCTACCTTTACCGCTTTTTACTAATTTTCTGTCCGAAATCGTACGTGAAATGAATTTTCACTCTATCCCTGCCGTGCTGTTCTAATCTTCTCGCTGAACCTTCATTACAGTCTGCTGCAGGTAGCCCTAAGTGAGTTTATTTTTAAGGTTGTGCTATATCGAGCAAAAGGCAAGTGCAATAAATAGAAGAAGAAGCAACCAAAAAAAGTACGCTTTGCACCTAAGTGAGAAATAATTGAAAACGTGATCAAATTGGAGAATTAACAAATCCTCAAGATTTATAATTACCGGTGCAGCGGGCGTTGAAACAAAATCAGCAACACCGAACCCCGGGCAAACTATATTGCATCGTGCAAAAACCAGCCACACGAAGCTGGTGCAGCAAGTATTTAGGCCGGTCCTGTGTGGATTGCGGACTTGTATTTCGAAAACGTTGCGATATTGATAACAAACAAAAGCAAGAGAGAGAGAGAGCGAGAGAGAACACTAAACAAAAACAGCTTTTCGTGCAGTTTCTACTGGCCTTTTGTGGGGGGAAATCTCATAGCACGCGAACCAGAAGAGCCGGACAAAAATGCTTCGCTAGCTGCCGACGGGTTCGAAATCTGTTGTCACGTTGGCAGCTTGGCACACAGTGTCGTCCGTGTAGTGTCCGAGTGTCCAAAACCATGTCACAAAGGCATGGTGGATTCCGGTTTCTCGTTCTCTGGGGCCGGGGGACTCTATTCTTCCGCAACCTTACTGCACCGTACATTCATGGTTTGTTGGATGGGCATGTGGGAAGAGAATCTGAGCAACAACAACAAAAAAGTGGAAAGAAACACAAAACTCAACCCCAGAAGGAAGTGACAGCAAATGGTAACCATTTTAGTGGAGTTGCGCAAAAAACAAAAACACGAAAAACTTTCGAACGAGAATCACCACATGAGACGAAAGTTCTAAAGTTCCCCGGGAAAACTTAGGCAAAACAGAGATGGGGAAAAGTACGGGAAAAGGCATTAAACAACGGCAGCAAAACAAGCTCACATGCAATCAAACATCGGCGACACAAACACACATACACACACCGATGCATGGTGCAAATGGGAAGATAAAACAGAGCTTCAAATGAGCTGAAATTGGCGAATGGAAAAGGCAAACTTGCAGGCCGCAACTCTCGAACCACGCGTGCCCATGATGACGCCGAACTTGCCGAACTTCCAGCATCAGCGTTTGTTGGAAGAGCGAACGCGTTCCGATGGAAAGAAGCTGGCTGCACAAAATCAAAACCACCCGGTCCCGGTGGTCCACCGATGGTAAATGAAAAACGTGTCTTTGTAAAAGCTTGCCGTGCCCGTGATCTCCCACTACCCCGGCGTGTGTAAATGGTTGGCGCGACAAAACATAACAATCTACTGCCCGGATTGAGGGCTAAAGCATGGACGACAGCAGCAGCATGGTCAGCATGTTTTTATTTGGATAGCTACAGCGGTAGTGCAGCCAAGCGATTTGGAATGGATGCACTAATTGGTGTCGAGTGAAAACAGTCCCCGTTGGTCGCGGGATGCAAGAAACAGGGTGGGCAAGCTGTTTGGTAAGAAAGCGTGTTATGAGTAAACGTTGGATAGTGATGATGGCCATACAACGAACGAACGAAACGGAAACCGAAACCGAATCCCGGCACTGGCACTGTATCAATCCGAAGACTCATTGTGATGGGTTTTTTTCGTTTTGTTTTGTGCGCCTTTTGTTCATGTTTGCTTGACTGTTTTTGTTTTCTGGTGAGTTATGGTTCGGTAATTAAAAAGTATAAAGCAGTGTTTTTGTGGGCTGTTTGTTTTGTCGTTTCACTGTTGGTTTTTTTTTCGTGTAAGGAGTACACGAACACTAGTATCGTTTCGGTAGAATCCTAGAAATGTTTGGTAGTAGATGTAAGTTTTTTTTTAAATTTTAAGGCTAAGACCTGAAATCCAGCTCCGGGTAAGTACAGTCAAGCAAGCTCTAAAAGAGGTTTTGGACGTACATAAGACCACCTAAATGAAATTAAACTTAACGCATTGTATTTGGCTGTTTTCGTTTGACTTTGCTTTCGACTTTAAATTACTCTATTGCAGACTTATTTTCATTTTATTAAAGAACCTTTTTATGAATTACTTACCAGTTGAATATAGTTTTGTTGGTATAGTGATAAAGATATACAGTTAAAATAATTAATAGATCGCTTCATTTAAGTTTTACATCCCTGCTTTATATAATTATTTTCTAGATAGATATTTAGACCTTTTAAAACATATTTTTAAAGAACATGATCTTTTCAAAACACTTTTCTACTTGCTTCTTGAGAGAACGCTTCTTTTTTATGTACAGACCACAACAATTCAAAACAATTTGCGTGAAATACGTAATTTGATAGTTTGGCGACGGTAACGATTTATTTCCTTTCTTTAAAAATTTAAACATGATTGTTATGTAATTCTACAAAGTCTGTTTTTTTTTTTACAAAATGTCTGGATTTATTCACAGTTTCCTTTACTTTCTTTTTTTACCCACTTTTACACACGTACACACACAAGCTGCTCCTGGTAGGATGCTGGTGAAGAATGTTGAAGCCCAGTTCTCTCTCGGCTTCTCTTTCTCCTTCTTTACTGCCCTTTGTCGTCATGCTCAGGTCAAATCACAGGTAGGTTTTAACAATATCAAGAGAAGCCGTGAAAAAGGCTAGTTTTTGTTGAGTTGGTCGTGATGTGGATGAGCTGGATTGTTCTCTCTGATGTTCGTTGCTGACTGATCTCTTTCTACCCAGAATCAGCTCCATTTATAGGCGACAATCCTGGAAATTCTAGTGTCTCGAACTGCTATGCGCATACCGGTCGGCGTTTCGTCTTCCTATGGTCTTTCAGTAATCTATTCTGCTTCTTCTTCTCTGCCGTGTGAAGACCGGAGCCGCTATTGTATATACCACCGGACCGCCCCATCGATAATCTATTCTTAAAACTATTCCTTAACAAAGTAATTGAGTCATTAGATTTCATTCGTATTTTTGAACTGCCTTGAAGCGTGCAAACTCGTCTAGCAAAGGTTTGAAAAAAAAAAATACCCTGAAATATTCCATGTTATTCTATTTTTTTTATTCAGTTGGAACGGCCTGGCCGTATTGCTAACATGTTATTCTATATTTCTAATTAAATAATATCTTACGGATGATAATGGAGGCGCCCAGTACTTTGAAACGTTATAGATTTAACGTGAAAAGGTCCTGGATCGAGACATATTTAAGAGAAATTTGTGATACTATATGCATTGAAAATTTAAATAATTTCAAAAATTGTTTATAAAAATGGGGAATAAAAATAGATAAATATACCAGAACCCATAATGTACACATTAAACGAACCTGTGCATTTGATTCCATTCGACCTGATTCTGTTTTGTTTTATTTCACCTATATTTTTAAACGTACCATTTCCACATGACCCACGCTTCTATTCCATTCTCACAAATGTCACTCCCCTGGTAATAGCTTCCAAACGAGGTGTTAAGATAACAAACAAAAGGCAAAGTAAAACAAAAGCACGAGAAACAAACTCTACAATCCGCAGAATGGTTCGGTAAATGTTTTGGCGCTACTGTAACTGACGTGGCAAGATGGTGACAAACCAAATCTACTGACAAGTTTTCTTTCGAAAGTTACTTAGTCACCAAAGTTGTCCTGTTGCACAAATACCGTACTTAGACATTAGTTTTTAAAAGGGGAATCCAGTTCAAACCCGACTGAGACAGGTGCTTCATCCGCTGATACGCGACGGTAGTGGGACGAGTGGTTTCGGACGAAACTTTTACCCGCTAATAGTGTGTGAAAAGCTAAAAACCTTACAGGAAGTTTAACCTCTTGCGCGGAACTGTGTACGCTGTCCGGAAGTTTTCGATCCGATCGCAGTATGTAGCAGTCAGCTTCGCAATGATTATTAGGGTAACGCTGGCTTTAGTGGAGTGACGATGGGGTTGGAGTGGAGCATCTGTGAGTTGATTCTTGACAAATTCAAGGAAATGAAAATACGGGATAAATTCCACTTTTAATTGAAGCACTGTTGATAGCCCATCCATTTGTAATATTAACTGACCAAACAATCGTTATATTAGTTTTCCTAGAATAATAACATACTGTAATTTAAATATACTCACTTTTTTCAAATAGTTTTTTCCGGTGCTTGGCTTTACGTTTCATTTGCACATTTATCGTACGCCCAAAGTGATACATAAAATGTGATATGCAATATTTAATCACTTCCAGCTCGATTTGTTTTTCATTAAAAAAAAAAACGCATCCAAAGCGATGCTGCAACAACAGGAGAATTAAAAACAAAACCCCCACCGAACGATTTGCGTCATGTGAAAATGATTCGCCGTAATTTGATCAAACGTTATTTAAAACTGCTTGCTCTCTCGCCGGTAGCGAAAATTATGATGAATGCGTCACTGCAGTCACAAACATTGGCATCGGTTCACACGAAAAAGAACACTGTCATTAATGGCGGGCTGTGGAAGCATTATTCAATTGCACAGCCCACATTCCCATGTAACGACTTAATGCGACACGTTTCCCACTTCAAAAAGTATAGCGCGCATTGCATCGTTTGTCACGTTCGCTGGCAAATTTGTGCACTCGATCGTACACAATGCCATCACCGTACACTGTCGCGCCCTCTCGCCGCGGGTTTTCATGATGGGTAATCGCGACTGTGACTGAAGCGGTACCATCTTTACTAACTCTCGGTAGCTGTGGAAAGCTCGTTCCAACACGCTGGCAAGTAGTACACAAACACACACACATACACATGTATGGGCCGCAGTAGGCCAAAGTCGTACTTAACGGGTGTCTGTCAGGTGGGGCGTTCTATCGGTCGGTTCCTTCCGAAATAATCCTATTAGCATCATCGGGGGTAATTGCACTGGTAGCATTCATTCGCATTTAAGTTCGTTAGTATCAGGTGTTTCCTGTTGTGTTGTGTTTTCGGCTCCACCTCCTCCCACCCCTCCCCCGCTCCTGCCATTTTCGGTGGCTAGTGTGAAAAGCGGCTTCAAACTGTGCTTTTCCATCGTTCGTTATTTTGGTCGCCATTCGGTGGTTATGGTGATCGCGCAAAGGGTTTAAATGATTTAAAGCACTCTAATGGGAATGGTGAGGTGTGGTTGATGTTGGAATACGGTTGTGAATCGTTACACTAAAGTTACAGTAGAATTGCGAAAGCTTCGCAGGTGTGTTATAATTTTGATTTACTGGAAATAATTGGATAATTTATACCGTAGTGAAATGTTAAAACTGATGAAGCTTGCATTATTTGAATACGTTGAAAGCAACACAATGAAGAATGTGTATATAGAAAGATCGTGTATAGAAAATGTGGCGGCGCGCAGAAAAAACGCCAAAAATTGCTTGTTTGAAATGGTTAACTTGAGATTATTATTCTGTGCATGGTGACACAGATCGATCAGAACTCATCTTTTTATTCCGTTCTCTACTTCTCCTTCGCCTCGGACGTCACAACTGATGTCAATTGAGAGGTGGGAATCTGATTTAATGGAACAAAGGTGGTTGCGTTGAGCCTACCTTTAGGCGCATACCCTAACCTGTTTAAGAATCCAACTACAATACACTCTATTACGGCGTAAGTGTCCTAAGAGAGTTGGTGGAATATTTTGGGAATTGATGAATTCAATTAAATATAGTTGAATCGGTCATAAAGGCTTCCATTCTGTTAAAAATGTAATCTCTCATATACTTCGAAAACATGAGATTATGATTGATTTTCATACGACTAATAATCTGTTTACCAGGTACAATAAATCGACAGTTGTTGAGAATAAAATCTCATTACACTAATTATTTCCGTATTTTAATAATCCAAAACATACCATGAAACATGCCGAACCAGGTTGATTTCTGGAAAAAGTAAAATGGCTAATTGAGTGATCAGCATAGACTTTAGGGCTTAATCCCTTTGAAAATCTTTACATAGAAGCCGGCGTGTTTAACGCAAACTCTTCAAATTAGGATGAATATAAGGCAACTGTTCTTGCTGATAGCTTATATTCTTATATCATGAAATGGATGAAGTAGTGTGAATTGTTTATTTAAGTCAGTATAAGTTAATTGTAAGTTATACCAAGAATAAACAATGGTAACGCGATATCACTCGGCGCTATACCATCGTTAACAAACTTTGAGAAAGAGTAAGTCCTACACTTGATTAATTTTATATTATTTGCTTAAATTAGCCCTTGAAAACGCGCGCTTTAATCATTGATTTTAATGTTTAGCTTTAGTAAAAAAATAAATAAGTTTTACTAAAGAAATTGTTGTACAAAAATTCTATTTATTCACTGCAATCGTATTCACTCTAATCACATTCGTAATGCGCGTTCACTTTCTTCACAATGCTCTGCTACCGTCAAAAAAACATGTGCTTTTACTGGCCACTGAACGAGGATCTAGGTGCGTTTACACCCCATGGGTGAATTCTCATTGTTTATATCTAACAGAAATATTGTTTTATTTTTTTTTATAAGACAATTTTCTTAAAACTATTCTTGATAAATTCGTTAGTGTATCCTACACGAGCACGTCTAGAGATATGCTCCAATGGTGACCTCTTTTCGTTACACATACGACGTGCGGCTTACAGAAACGTCGGTCAACGATGTAATTAAAAAAACGATAAAAAGTTTCACTGTAAACATAGCCCTGTGTCACGGTGAGATTTATTTTTAAACATAACAAACGCCAACGTTTCGTTCGTCTGTTTGGTTGAGCGGAAATCATCGTCCCTGTCAGATCGGACCACCATCATAAACCATTGCTTCCTGGTGGAAAATGATGTACACTAAGTTTCGTTGTACGGCCGGAAAATGCAAGGAATGTGTCTTCTCACGCGAGAACAGTCGATAAGTAAAGTTGGTAAAGTTTCGCTCTGTGTGTTGCCGGGGTTGCAGTGTGCATCCGCATCCGACAGACGCATCCATGTGAGATGCTTTCGCCACCGGCAATCTGAAATGACGAGCAAGAGATCGTCTGACACTGTGTACGTTCGTCTGTGTGTGTGTGTGTTTGTATGTGTGCCCGTACGTAGAAGTGTCTCGAATAAGCGTTCAGTTAGCATCCTACTAACAGCAAAACATGTGACATAACTGGCGTAAAGAAATTCAAAACTTCACTGTGGCAAAACAACTCACACACACACAGCCATAATTTGGTCCTGCTTCGTACGGGACGGGTGCCAATCTACGGAACCGACGGAAGGAATAACTTCGTTCGTATGCTAACGCACGACCAAGGCACAAACGCCCCTTTTTGCACCGGCTTTGGCTCACTTCTGGCGACCCATAACACAAGCTTTCTTCGTGCCCTCGCGCTAAAGGTTTGCGGGAAAATGGATGGAAAGTGATGAAGAAAATTATAATCATATTAAAATTAAATTTTCATCCGCTTTCCTCGTTGTTTGGGTGTGGCAGAGTTGGTGTAAGCTGCACTAACGATTCAAGGAAACGATTTGGTTCGTAACGAGCAGCAGATTTTGCATTGTTTTTGAAACCAAGTATTGGACTCTGCGTTCTATGCTGTATATTTTAGGGACTTGGTCGTGGAGGAAACATTAAAAATACAGTTAAATATTATAATTGGTACACAAAAGCTAACTTTCATGCAACAAATGGTGTACAATAGAAAATAATGTCAAGAAAAAGCGTAACATATGGTTTGCATGACGCCAAGTACTGACAAATACAATCCATAAGATTTCTACCTCGTCAAATAAGCTAAAGATGAACTAATTAATATTATTGTTAAAATACGTATCATCTCAATTGATTTTATAGATAATAAATAATCAAAAATAAACATTGGAATAAAAATCAGGATTAAAAATCTCAGATCCTCAATTTTGTACGAAATTTGGCACAAAAACTCTTATAAAATCTGATGTTGAAAATGTTTTAATTTTTAATACAAATCTCTATTTTGTGCTAAATTTACCACATTCCGATACGTTGAATTCACTTAATCTTTTTGGTGTCTAATTTGCACGCTAAGTTCGCAATTATTGTATCTTTTGCATATTTAATCCCTATGCTCCAAATATTTCTTATCAGAACCGCGGTAATCGTTTCGGACTCGAGATATTTCACTCCCAATCAGTTCAATTCCATATTATACGCATCTTTTCCGATCAGCGGGTTTCGATGGAGGCGCCTGGTGTTTGACCGATTAGTAGCTTAAGTTCAAGTTTGTAAATATCGCAGACTATGTGAAGTAATGCTGCAACGGGAAGTGTAGCTCTTGCCAGTGAAAGTTTTTCTTGGTATTAACCAAACACAGGACACTGACACCGAAAGCGACCAGATGTCAAGAGTAAACCACTAGCGTGTGATCTACGAAAAGCAATGTGATTATTGTCCTGATTACCGTGCGCCGTCTTCAACAGTCGTGTTATAACCGAATGTTTGAATAAGCACAAGGGTAAGGTCTTAATCGATTAGGTCGCTCCTCAACGTTGTCAAAGTTTGGGCAAGATTGACAGTGGTAAAGCTATAATTAACTGCCGGCAATAATGTTACTCGAGTGGATAGTTGCACCCGCTTACCGTGAATCAATATACCTTTACGCTCACTTGTGAGTGATACTTTGGTGAAAGGAAAATCCAATTTGTACTACCCTTGATAGTGTGTTTGTGTGTGCATGCGTGTGTACAATTGTAGGAACTGTTTGCTTATTCAATACCTCAAATGATGTTCATTCTGTCGGATCTGGTTCAATATTATGCGAAAAATCGATTAATAAACTGATTGCTTTTCTTGCGAATAGATTGAATACGGGAAAGAAAACACTTCTGAATTTCTCACTATCGATAGAGCAATTTGATCGATGTTAATGACGCATTCGTTGGTAGAATGTGAACATCCTTTAATATACATCATAGCTGTGTACTTGATAGCAAACCAAACAAGCTGACAAATTTAGTGTTAAGTGTAAAGCAAAATCCTTTCACATAAAGCGAAGAACAATTATGCTTCACTTGTTGTGAGTAAAATGTGCAAGGAACAACAGAATGAGAAAAAATATACATCAGACTAAAAAAAAACAACCCTTCACCAGGTACGAAGGTGAGATAAAATTAATTAATTTCAAGCCCCATAACTCATCACGCATTCCTTGAATTAATAAAATTGAACCATAATTTTATGCTCGAGCCGTGTGGTACGCTTTACACCGATGACATTCTTGCCGGTCCTCTTCGGGGTTCGGGTCGCATCCATTCGCCGGATAGACGTAGGACCGGTGTGCTTGTTGTTCTCGTGGCTTACCAGTAGTTCACACGAGGTTATGTTTGTGTTTTAGCTTCTGTCTGTGTGTGTTTTTTGAGACCGGTTTTTTTGTGCGCCAAAGTTTGTTTTATTTTTTTTCGCTTGTGTTTGCTGCTTTGCTGGATATACTGTTGGTCTAGGTTGATGCTTCCGTTTGGAAAAAATGTTTTTTTCCCGTGCTGGTTGCTGTTACAGTTGGAGATGAGTCTCATCAAATTTAAAGAGCATTTTTCATATGGTGAATGAATGTGGAACCGTTTCCAAGAAAACAGAGTTATCATAAAGTAAGGGTAAATGTAATTAGGACGTCCTATAAGTCGTTGTGATTCGTCCAGTATTTGATTGTGCATTCGACTAATTGTGTCTAACATAAGGCACGTTGGGCATTTAGTGGAATTAAACCCAAACAATACAAATTGAGCAGGTTTTTGATAATTTTATACTATTTTGTTTTAATGTTTTTTTAATTTGTTTGTCTTTTTACGCACTTTCCTAAACACTTCGACCACTAAAGACATCCGGACTTCATGGAAACTAATATAATTTATTTGCTTGTGTGTCTCTTTAAGCCAAAGATCAATTCTTGGCCCTCCATGTCCCGTTCACTTCATTTAAACAAAACAAATTTGCTTAATCTTTCAAACAGGAAGTTAAAATTTTGCTGCACTTTATTTGCTCTGTAATTTGTTACTGGGGCGATGGGTCAATCTGCATGATTCAAACGACCGGATTACCCGACTCTATCAAATGCTTCTGTCAGCCCTGTACGGTTGTTTGTAAACAACAGTATTGATGGGATAGATTATGGGTTCTGTGTGTCTTCTGAGCGAGCATAAATTATTAAATAATAAATCATATTTAAAATCTAATTTAATTCTGGATCGATTTGTTAGTACAAGTTACCAAAGTTTCAGTTCAAATATATTCACGTAAATTTCTTCAAATTTAAAACCCAATTTAGGTGAGCTTATTTGCAAGCACCCTTGAATGCGGCGTTGTCTCTCGTCATCAACGCTCCCATCTCACGACATGTATGCACATTCCATCGCTTTCAAAATACGGAATTCCAGCGTATGTCAAGTTTTGAAAGCATCGCACATTCCCACCGTTCGCGTCCACACGGGCAATGGCAAACATTGCTCCAGGACATCATTATGGGGATGGTTCCAACAACGCCGACAGCCGACGGAACGCTGGGCAAACGCTGCCTTAAGGAGTGCAACCACCACAAGAAACGTCACGATCAACGCAAGGAGCTGTGGAAGCCTGCAAGAAGCCATAAATGATGAATATTCTGACACTTTCCCGTGGGCGGCTCGTACCAACCTCATCCTCGTCATCGAGGTCACCTACACGGGGGAAAGCGGTCGGTTGGTTTGTGGAAAGTTTCGCAGCTAAATTTGGCGCACGCTGATAACACGATGTTTTGCGCTGAAAGTTTGCAACGCGCCCAAGCTGCAAGCTGCTCCATCTAAACTGCCCAGCTGGTGCGAAGTTGGCCCGGATGGCCAGGATGGAAAATTCCTTCGAGCGGACGTGTTTGGTTGATGCTTCGTCATGGTGGTGAGCCCGTTTGGCCCGTGCAGGCGCTTGGCACAAATTGCATTTGCTGCGGTCTGTGGGCCCGTGTTGTGAGGTTCGGGTACAACATGGTGCACATTCTGGCGTTGACTCATTATATCAACATCGCTGGCCGCGTTCCCAGTGGAGCGGATGGCTGTCTCTCGTGCTGTTCATTTGTTGATATGAATACCCGGCGAGGGTTTTACGGGGTTTTGCCGTTGGGTTTTTGGTTGAGGTTCCGGTATCAACATTCTTCAGCGCACCGAACTTTCCCAAGATTCCATCAGATGCAGCTCGCACCGATGCAGTGGCGGACGTGCATCACCGCGCTCGGATAGTACCTTGAATAGTGCCTCCAATTCCGCGGTGTTTGACATTAATGCATAGTTGAGGTTTTGAGTATCAGTCGTCTTTTTTTTTTGGTTGTTGCTTGGTTGCACCATTATCATTTTAAAATAGCAACTTCCTCATCGTGTTCTGGGCGATGTAAAGCACCATTTTCGTGAGTGGACGATGCGCCTTCAATGCGTCTCGGTGCATAACCGCAGCATCTCACAAGACGCTCATCAATCTCTGTCGGGGATTTTGTGCGCGAACTTTTCGTGCCCGATGGATGTTATAATCTTTCTGGCGATGGTTTTCCGGTGGGTGTTCTGTATAGCTACTTCCGTAACGCATTACGAACAGATGCGAAAAAAAAGACTTACAAAGCACAAGTTGTTTTGAAAAAATCTAATACAAGCATTTAATCCTACGGTTATATCAAATCTGAATTAATTATCCTAGGTTTCATATCTTTACTACTTTCCCAAACACAGCCACCGTTCACGGTAACTTTACGATTCAGCGAATAACGACCCATCAGCGTTCTTAATGATGGTCAGAATTTTATTCCACGAACGAAGTCAAGAATTTGCTAATATAGTACCAGCCAATCGGATACCAGGAAGAGCATTCTTCATATTCCATTTTCTAACGCGCAACTGATACCGAGTAGCTACTTTCGGGCTACTGGAAGGATGGTTGGAAGGACTGTTTTCCATCATTATTTGCATTATAATGCGTTTTTTTTATCTTCCTGCTTGCTTTCGGTTCTTTACACTCCATGCCGGTGTAATGTGGCGTGGTGGATTTCTAATTTTCTGTTTTCGTTCGTCTGAATATCCTTAGCTACGAGAGAAAGTGTATAGATTTTTGGGTAACTTATCGAATCTTGCAAAAAACACTTGAAATATTAGGGAATTTGATCGTAGGTTAAAAAGAATCATTTAAATTCGGGGATAAAGACCATAATAGGAGCCCTTTTATGTCGTCCATTTTATAATCATCATCAAAACTAGTGTAGGGTAAATCTGATTCAGATTCATGAATCTGAATGAGTCTTTGAACTGAATGAATGACTCTGAATCTCTATTATAAAGATTCAGAAATCCCCAAAGATTCATGAATCCGCAAATATTCATGAATCCTGAAAGACCCTGCGCACGTCCTTTGATGCAAGCACTTTGTAAGGATTCAAGAATATGTCAGGATTCATGAATCTTTGGGGATTCATGAGGAGTCGACTCATGAATTGAATGACTCTTCACTAAAGATTCATATGAATGACTCTTTTGATAAAATTCATTAAGCACAACACTAATCAAAACCATTTAATTCTAAATTGACGTGGTACGTCAGTTAAGGGCCACAAAGGACGGTGTGCAGTCTAAGGTGAGAGTGTCGAACATGTTGTCGGAATCGTTTGAATAGCATTGGGGATTGGGACACGGACATTCTCTTTTGTTCTGGAATGTGTCATACGTCTTATTCTTCTTCTTTCTTGGCCCAACGACCTCTTAGGTCATGCTTGCCATTTTTGGCTTACTAGACGGCCCAGATGAGACTTGAACCCCGGTACTGTCGCATCTACCACCGAGCCACCCCTATTACGTCATACTTCCGTCATACCCGTTATCTCCAATTCTTTGGCTTCGTGGAAGATTCGTGGCTTCGTGGAATGAAGATATGGAGATCGGAGGATCAATGCGACGAGATCAATGTGCTTGAAGTGCCGGGTGCCTTGACCGTGATAGAGCACAACTCGGAAGCAGCGTATCAATTGACGGTGACGATCTCCAGGTGACAGATGAGTTCAACGTGAGCAGCGAAACCCGAAAGCCCTTTATTCAGGGGAAACGTGCCTACTACGGGCTTCGAAAAACTATTGCGATCTACACGACTCGGACAACATACAAAATGCATGATATATTGCATACTGATACGAGTCCCAGAATATGCTTTCCCAATGCACTTGCCATTTTCACAGTTAAAAATGAAGTGCTATTTAAAATAATAACTTGTGCCCTAAGGAAATAGTCACTTGATTATCACAAATCCATCTTTAATCAAGTTTTCTCTTAAATCATTTTAGTTGTTTTGCATTAATTACCTTAAAGTCGAACAAACGAGGCTGCGTTTTCGTATGTTTTAACAACTTCTCTTTAATCTAAACTAATTAACTCAGTAAATAAAGATATTTCCATGCTATCAGCATTAACACATCAGACGACACAAATCCACAAAAAAACAAAACAAAAATCTCTAATCCATTACATTTAGTCACTAAATCCAACCACACGCGGCATTTATCTTTTCTTTTCCTGCCCAACCAACATCCTAAAGATTGGTTGTTCGCTCCAAATGTTTGCTCCATTCCTCCGAACCAAACCACCACATCTCTTAATCAGCGTCCGATTTACTTTATAACAACAATTAAGAAATAAATAATCCCAAAAACCCACACACGGGCTGGTCTGTTCGGTTTTCGCTCGCCATGGTTCTTAGGACGAGTCCAACAAATCCGAGTCCATTAAAACGATGCGCTTACAACGCGACAGAAAACGTTAAAACGAGGAGGTTTAGCCAGCATTCGCTTCGGTTTCTCTTTTGTTATTTGTTTTTTGTCGGAATGGGGTGAGCTTCATTTTGGCGAAACGATCGCGAGGGAAAATCTCCCTCTAGCGACACTCTCTCTGTCCTCGCTTCGTCACGGTGCTTAATTGCAGTAATAAAGCAGCGCACAACACAAAACCAGAACTCTGAAAGGATGTACCGAAATGTCTGGACGAACAGAGCTCGTGCGCGATAGTGTACAGTAGTAGTAGTGGTAGTTCCAAAAAGTGGTTCTGTGGGACAGAAACAAAACAGCGTCCATTTAAAAACCTCTAATTTTTCCACGCTTCGTTCGGTTGGTTTTTGTGTTTGAAACTGTCGACGCTCGGAAGCCATCGGCAAAAGCCGTTTGTGTCATTGCACTGATGGTTTTGTTTATTTTTCATTATGAAACGTTAATGTTTTGGTCCGCTCTGGTCTGGGAATGGAGGAAAAAATGATGGAAAAACAGAATACATCGCAATACAACAATAAGTTGCAGCCTGGCGAACAAACGAGCTGGTGCAGTCCAGTGATGGGACATAATAAGGTGAAAAAAGGGAGAGCGAAATCATCTATTTCGATGGCTGTTGCAACTTTGTTCAGCTGGCCCTGGGTGGCTTCCAACACACACATCTGTATTCAGTAGCGTAGTTTCATTTTCATTTGGTTTTGTTGCTCATCCCACACACAGACTGCGATCCTGGTCCTGTCCCTGCTGGCGGGCGAACCTCAGCTTCATATTGGTACAGACGGTGCAGTCACCATAAACCACTACCACTAAGAATTGTCACTGTCCTCGGCTGGTACAGTGACTACGGCGAGTCGCACAAAATGAGGTTTCAAATTAAAAACAAAGCAACAAAAACTGAAAAACTCTGATCGTACGCGACACCCAAGCAGTGGCTCACTTTGACAAACACGCCCACTGCACGGTCCCCCCCCGGAAGCGTTGCAGTTCGCGTGCAAACAAACTAACAACTGTTATAATAACAGTAACAATAACAATTAGAAACGGTGCCAGCTCCCCGAAGGGAGTGCAAGCGAGAGTCAAATTGTTGAAGCGAGCTTCAGAAACAAAAACTCGCCGATTGCGCGCCATTCGGTTCGGCAGCTGTACAGCCTGCAGGCCACACAACAGACCAGATTGCTGAGGGAGAGTGGGGCAACATTTAAGGCGGGTGGCTGTTTACCGGTGGCCGAGGAAAAGTGCAGCGAGTGTAATGGGAAGAAAATGGCAAAAGAAACAACATAAACAACATAAAACTAACGAACTATTTCCATCATGTGCAAATCTGCAGCCGGCTGGCTCGTTCGAGGACTCCCGGGCGCGGTCCTTTTCAATGCGTCGGCAAAATGGCGTTTATTAAACAATAAATAATAAAAGTTTGTCATTTTTTCTTTGGGGCTTTCGTCCGAAGCCGTTGTTTATTTGTTTGACGATGTTGTTATGGCTGTGTGTTTGTGAGCGTATCGTGGTGTACTTGTTCGGGCCGTGACCGCATTTCGATGCAACCGTTGCACCGTCCAGATTCATCATACTTACCCGCCGGGGATAGCGAATCGTAGGTCGGTTTACGTGCAGCGTTCGAAAACTTTAACGCTCGGTTAGTGCGTTCATTTTGGGCGGTTTTGTTTTCGGGCCATGGAAAAATTGGGCAATACGAGTTTCCACCTTTGTGCGCATTTGATTGTCATTAATTTTGTTCGTACGCGATATCCGAAGGGTTTGAACGAGGTAAAACGGGAAAGACAGAGTGTGAGAGAGAAGGCGTTGGATGAAAACTATCGCAAACTGGTTGTCTCCGGCACCGCAGATGACATGTACAGATGTAGCGGTCTTTTGCAGGCACTACCGCCATTGGGATGATGTACGATGCAACACCGACGCGTTACGATGCAATCGTGACTTCGCAGGCTGCAGGTTGTTGGTTGTCAAGGTGTGGCACGTTCTGTCGGCGTTGTTAAAGCTGTCCAACTGTTTATGTGTGTGTGTGTGTGTGTGTGTGTGACTGTTGTATTTGTTCATATACATCGTTAGACTTGTTAGTACACCGTGTACAGGACAGTTGAACGAAGGATAGAATAGATAAACAAGTTTATGGTTTGTACTGCACTGCATGGGCAAATGTTATTTCAAACGGGGCAATAAACTATGGTAGGCGATGAAACTTTATTCACAGGAGAAATAGGTAGTTGAACTTGCTCGTTTGTTGTTCCATCTTGATGATGATGATGAAAGATAAATACCAAAATAAATATCAAAAACGTGTATAATACAGAGACTAAATATTTAATACAGAAGCAAAAAACTAAAATGTTTATACAACAACTAATAATTAACATCATAACATGGTTTTAGGAACCGGTATCAGGATTGAATATATAGCTACTTGTAAACTATGCCAAGGAAGGCAGAAATGGCTGGTCAAGATAGTCCGTAATTCTATTGCCAAAGAATGAAATGACTAAGAAGCGGATGTGGCGATAGTTTTCTAATTTTAATACTAGTGACGTCTGTTGACCGAGGACCAATAAAAGAGCAATGTCGGTAAACATTCGGTCTTTGTAAAGTCTTTGTGAATTGGTAGAGCCTTTTACTGAAAAAGCAATGTAAGGAGACACGACTATTGATGTTTTCTATTTAGTTTTGTATGATTTATATTTTTTAATTTGTTTTTTACTGTATGAAAATGTGTTTTATAAAACATAGTACTTACTTTCTTAACATTAACATCAAGAATAGCTGATTCATGTTCTGAAGTGGAATGATTATTGCTTATCTTTAAATTTAAATAGTTTACCTTAAGAGACCAACACAATGGACAAACAGGATTTCAGCAGGTTTTCGAAGACTTTTTTTGAAGGCAAAATGTAGCTTTTAAACTGGTCTGCTTGAATGAATAAAGTGATTTAAAAAAACTATACTTTTGTAAAGAACAAACACAGCAAATATTAATGCTGTCGTTTAATATTCTTAAGCAAAAACATGAGTAAAAAGGCAACGTGGCAAAACTATTGAAAAATTCAATTCCAAAATCTAATATTAATGTACAATTACAACCAAACATGCTCTGTTTTAAGATATTCAGTGTTGAAAGGCATTCAGTCAGCAGCTCAAGAAGCGCTCAAAATGAAACGACGATCCTTATTAATGGATTGTAAATAATTAAAAGACAAATTCTTGTGTATTGTTCTACGTTTTAACACGATGTATAGTGTGAAAGGACAGGATATCTAAAAAAGTTCTAAATCTGAAAATATTCTAGTAAGTTATAATAAGGTGTCCTAGCTGGAAATTCGTATGTTTTTTTATTACGTTTACAATTGGATATTTACCGCTCTTGCTATTTGATTTTGTGAGAATGTTTTACTATAAAATTACGTATATTTGAAACATTTAAATAGGCTGAGTGTCCCTGCGCTGACTCCGAACGCTCGCACTTCGGTTAATGTAATTGCTGAACGACAGTTGATTGGGCCTCCTTTACAACTGTCATGCCCAGACCAGGGCTTACACATAAGGACTGAAGATTCGCGGAGTTTCGGATCGATGTGTTGCAATAGTTACCAAACGTTGTGTTACTTTCAAGTTCCAAATGCAAGAGAGTTTATTTCTAATTTCTGCCCTATATATAAACATTCTGGTGAGTGTCGCGAACGCGAGTGACACTCATCCCTACGCACGATCCTTTGAAATATTTCATTCAACCCACTGACGAAATATTTCCCTAACCAAACTTGACGAAACTAGTTTTCGTCAAGTTAAATGCCATCTAAGCGTAAACATACTCCCCCCCATGACAGAATGTCATAACAAAAACAAAAAAAAACACGCGGTACTATCAGAACGGTTTCGCAACAGGTAAAACACAAATTTACGTATCAGGACGCGTAACCAATCCCTTCGACGTTTTCAGCTTCACTGCACGAGTAACGATGTCGTCAAGTTAAATGCCATCTAAGCGTAAACATACTCCCCCCCCATGACAGAATGTCATAACAAAAACAAAAAAAAACACGCGGTACTATCAGAACGGTTTCGCAACAGGTAAAACACAAATTTACGTATCAGGACGCGTAACCAATCCCTTCGACGTTTTCAGCTTCACTGCACGAGTAACGATGCGGGATGCAGGGTGTACATCAACGATGCGCGCCAGCGGCCAGCGGATGGGGAGCGCATCGTCCACAAGGATGACCAGTCTGCCGGTGACGAGGACAGCGTGCATGGACGTTCCGATAAGTGCACAGGAGTAAGCTCTGCCAAATCGTTCGGGTCATCCGTCATCGGCAGAAAAGGACGCGAATTCATCGCCGCTTCTATCTGCTGAAGAACGGTGCTGCACCTTTCGTAAGACAGCCTCGAGATGCCCAGATGCCAGTAGAGGTGTCGGTTGACCGTCTTCACCGCAGCTTCCCATAATCCACCGAAATGTGGAGCCTTAGGTGGAGTAAAGTGCCAGGTAATTCCCATGTCAGAGTAGTTGGTTGCGATGATGGTTTGCTGTTGCTCACTCTGAAATAATACGAATAATTCTTTTAGATCGTGTGACGCACCTTCAAAATGTTTCCCGTTGTCGGAGTGTATATCCGAGGGTAGCCCGCGCCGGGCTGAAACACGATGTAAATCGGCCAAGAATCCTGTAGTGGTGAGATCGCTGACCAGCTCCAGGTGATCCGCCTTGGTTGCAAAACACACGATCACGCACAAATAACACTTGGCGGCGGCAGCTCTCTTGTGCGTCGGCTTGAAATTAAACGGGCCGGCGTAATCCACTCCAGTAATATAAAACGGCTGGCTCGGAGAGAGGCGTTGATGCAGGAGTTGACCGGTTTGTTGTTGCACTAGGGCAGCTTCCTGTCGTATGCAACGAAGACAATTCCGTGGTACTCCTTTCACTATTCTTCGTCTGTCGAGCAGCCAATATTCTTCTCGAATCTGGGAGGGCGATAGTCTTCCCCCGCCATGTATCAGATGGGTAAACGGATGATTCTCGAGAAGCAAACTAAGATGTGTAAAGTGGTAGGAAAGCAGCGCAAGCTTCAATCGGCCACCCACTCGCACGATTCCTTCTTCGTCGAGGAATGGATTCAAGCGCCGTAGAGGTGAGCGCCTTCCTGCTGTTTCTTCCCTTTTCAGCAGCCGGATCGTCGATGCAAATTCGTGTGGTTGCGCCAGATTGCATGAAGCGAGTTTAGCTGCTTCCGGATCGTCCCATACGATCTTCTGCAGCTCAAGACGATGAATGGCTTGGGATCTAAACAGGCCGAGCTTTTCTCCGAAGTCGGGCTGTTTTGGTAGACGGACAATATATCTACCGGTGTTGTCACGTTCAGTGGTAGCTTTGTGAACAGGTGAGTATGCAACATTAACGGTTATGTTTTCCAATTGCCAAGATCGTTGTAGGGATTCCTCCAAGGATGATGCCATACAGACGATAGAATAAAAAGTAGCAGGATCGGTTTTAGGTGACAAATGCTGAGCAGCCGGTACTAGGGCCCGACCGAAAACACTTTCAATCATGAAGGGTAGATGAGGTGCGGGACGATGACGATAACGATGATAATGACGAGCACCAAGAATGATGTCAACGGGAGCAGATTTTTCAAAAATCAGATGTGCCAAGTTGGTGCCAGGCGGTATCTTCCAGGTGATACCAATATCGCGCGTTGGAAGATTCGCTATCAAATTGTCGACAATCAGAAACTCGGTGTTGATCGTAAACGCTGTCACTCGAGAGGCAATCTGGGCGTGTACGGATTCTCCTACCGTTTTTGCCTTTGCCTTGCCTGCTCCATCAATAGTAACGTGTTCGTTACTTTTCTTCAAACTTTGTCGTTTAGCGAGTCGATCGCTAATTACATTCGGCTGCGATGCGCTGTCCAACAGCGTGCGCGAAGGAGGAGCAAATCCGAAATAATCAAACATGGGTGCTAAAGCAGTTTGGAGCAACACCGGCTTGGGTGCTTGCTGCAGTGCTGCTGCAAAAGTGCGTGTATTGTCGGTGGCTGTGTGATCGTTAGTGGTGTTGTGCGTGGGATGTGGCGGAGCGGTGTAATTTGTGTTATTCGGTGTGAAGTGCGTTTCATGTAATGTGGTATCAAAACCGGCTTGACGCGGAAAGGTCATTCGCCGTGAGTGGCTCAGGTCATGACCCTGTGACGTATGACGCAACTTGTTGTCCTTAAGCGGGTTCGATCCAGTGCTCGTGCGTGCGGTAAGGGTCAGCCTTGTCTGCAGCAGAGCTTGCACACGAATCACTCTATCCTCAAAATTATCACGTAGCGCAGCATTCTGTATGATTTCTTCCGGCGTGGAAGCCAAATCCTCCAGTCCTTGCTGAACCTCTTCCAGGTCCTTGTCTATTGTTTCGAATTCCTTCAAACGAATTTCCACCTCTACTTGATCCCGTTCAGGAACGAAATTTTCCAAAAATTTCTCGTACCGCGAAAGGGACGCCAACAAAACTGTTCGACGGGACGCCAAAGCGAGTGTTTGCACGGCCATAGTGCAGACCAAACGATGTGTGGTACAAACGGTGAAACGACGGAGTGTAGACGTGTGTGTGAGAGTGATCTGCAGTGTATTGCGTGATGCGGCAAAACAGCTGTAGGATGCACGAAAATCCAAACGATGTGTCCAAACAAGTAACGGTGAACGATTGATCGATCGAACTCGCGAAAAACACCAGAAATTCGAGCAATATCCTGGTCACGGCACCATGAAGATTCGCGGAGTTTCGGATCGATGTGTTGCAATAGTTACCAAACGTTGTGTTACCTTCAAGTTCCAAATGCAAGAGAGTTTATTTCTAATTTCTGCCCTATATATAAACATTCTGGTGAGTGTCGCGAACGCGAGTGACACTCATCCCTACGCACGATCCTTTGAAATATTTCATTCAACCCACTGACGAAATATTTCCCTAACCAAACTTGACGAAACTAGTTTTCGTCAAGTTAAATGCCATCTAAGCGTAAACAGGACATAATTTATTAAAATCAAGATAAGTTAAAAATTAAAAAATAATTATAATGTTAACACATTATTATACTAGGAAGTAATACTAACTGTAGTCTATCGCAAAAGGTGTATTCACATATATGGGAGAATTGCTTGTTAATTTACTTGGAATGAAAAATTAAACTTTTATGAACACCAGAAATTATATACAAAAAATGGTTTCCACTGTGTTGTGATTTGAAACTCATTCAATATATTCTTGGAAATACAATCAGCCATGTACTAATAAAACACACAATTTGCATTTCATTTGTACATGTTCACGTGTTAATTTATATTTAACTTTATGTAACGCATACAGCAAGAGAGTAAAAACTCAAAACATGTATCTCATGTCTCACATCACAGGAACAACGGTTTTTTTTTCGAAGTTATAAACCGCTTGAGAATAGTGTAAACTCACTCAGGGATAGGCTTTTCCGGAAATTGCATTAAAAAAATACGCACCCCATTTCCTATACCACTATGTTTTCCACTACATTAATCTCCAGCGTTCATCGGGAAGCAGGGGGGGAATATCATTATGTTGCGAAACTAATTCACCTCAATGAAGCATCAATACACGAATGCGACGAGTTGAATTTCAACCGGTATTTACTCTCCAACCTCCGCAGACATAGCTGTTAACCGCCTGTCCATTTTGCGGATCGATAAATCGGCTCGTTTCCGGTTGCTTGGGTTGCTACCGATCAGATCAGTCACCGCGGAAAAGGGCATCGGAGAGATAAAGTGTTCCAATTTTTGCGTCCCACAATCGCAGCGATGGATGCGAACGTGCCGCTGTCAACTTACCTGTTCCCGTACGCGAGTCCTACGAAGCTTGGAAGCGCTGGCTGGGTGAGAAATAAATTATGCAAAATTTAATTCATTTACCTCCATCGGGAACGGTATAATTGACGTCAACGGCTCGATCCGGCCAGATCTTAATGGGAAATGGGGTTAAATGTGGCATCCTCTAGGGTTCGGCTCCGCTCGCGCACATCATCACAGGCTGGGTGTAGGTTAATGTGTGTGAATTAATAAAATCAGCCAGTTGGCGAAGGTGGCAATGGCGTACAGTGGAAGAGACAGAGAGAGAGAGAGAAGGAAAAGAAGAAAGCAGAAAGAAAAATCTGCACATTGCCCTACCGAAAGCGAGTGCAGTGAGTGCATTTATCTTCCTCCAGAGTCATAACTCAATCCGTACAACCGAGCTTTGCAGTTTCATGCGGAAAAGTGAGAGAATATGTAGGTGCGAACCGTACGGGCGGCAAGGCTCGTTGGCTAAAGCTGGGAAGGTTTCGGGAGGTTTGGTGCCCGAGAGCAGTGAAACCCGGCAAGCGTTAGCGAACGTGTTAAAGCAACTGTCAGCCTTGTCCACCGAAAGTTGAAGGCATGTCAAACCCTCGCACACTCGTGCGACTCACGCCCCTCTCGCCCCAGCTCACCGAGGCTGGTGGGTTGTGAAATTATGACAATCCCGACGGAATACAACAGGGAGGGTAAAAAATTGAAATATAAATTGAGTTAATTGTTTGAGGCTACGCAATTATTCTTTCTCACTGTTGCCGGAGGTGACTTTTCTTGTCGGTAGGACAAGACCCCGTTTCTTCAGAGCACTGAACAGTGTTTGTGTACTGCCTGCAGGGCAGCTGTTGTCCGAATGGGCCCGGTTGTAGAGCTCAATTGTAGCGTCGTTAGCTGTGGGTAGAATGTTCCTGAAGGCCGGACCGTGTACTATGGTCGGTGCTAGAAATTCGCTCATAATTCCATCATCAGCCGGGTCCGACGATGTGTCGGACCGTGTCCAGCTTGACCCAAACCTCCGAATCCGACGTTCGTAACCGGTGTACCGTACCGTAATATGATCTTGTTTGCATGTTAATTAAAATGTATCTTGACTTTAAACGAGTCAGGGAACATCCGAGCCTGATGGCTCGACTCGGGCGCTCGGTATGGGGAAAAAAGTTAAGACCACGCCACGACCGATGCAACTGCAACGTGAAACAGACAACGAGTACGCAATCTGGTTGGGCAGGAAATTATTCTGCAACGATCCATGCAGTGGGATGAGAAATTTAGAAGGAAGCTGTCCGGGATGACTGTTGCTGTGAGCTGCATTTGCCTGTGAATATGATTCGCACTCTATCAGCCCGGGTGATGTATGACGTTAGGTAGTATAATAAATTTGCTTCAAACGTAAAATAAAAACATAACTTTTGAAGTTAGATGGAATGGGTATAGCATGGCTGAGAGTAGGATGAAAGGTGGAAAATGATGTTTAAAATATGCTTCGGCTATTTTACCATACGTGAGCGTAGGGAACAAGTTTCAAAAGCAGGAATATGTAGTAAATATTTATAAGAGGTGTAGTGATTTACAAGAAGCATGGAAGTATTTGAACGCACTTTTACTAATTAAAACTGATGAAGCTAATGAAGAATTTCGTATAAAGAGATTTCATTGCTATAGCGTTTTCTACATCTGTCTTTTACAACAAGGTGCTATGTTCCCATTTATTATTTACATTATTTATGATAATAATCAAATAACCACTAAAAATTAAGAGATGCTAGTCTGTTTTTCAGGAGTATTGGAAGCTTCCAGGACACCAGTACAAACGTTTAGAAAATCTTCCTTACTTAGACCAATCTTTTTCCACAGCTATTCAGAGAAAGAATTAAAGTGGATGGTTCTGGAGAAGAAAAGAGCTACGAAGTTTCTTTAGTTAAGTAACTAAGGTATGAAAAGATCGCAATCAATAAAGATCGTAAAGGTGGTTATCATATGTGGAATTATGACATTCAGGGATGTCTTTCAAACCCCAGTTTATGCTTGTAAATTGCGCTCCAGTGTTCAACAAAATATTGAGGATCTTTTTATCCAACAGGATTATTAGTTATGAAAGAGGAGGTGTTCAATATTTGAGTTAACAGTCAAAAACTATAGAATGTTGTATATTACTGTTGTATTGTATGTTCTAAAGCAAGTAAGCTCGTTCAATTGAGTCTAGTAATAATGGCTAAAACAATGGCTAGTAACAAAAATGGCTATCTGATAAGGCTGCTGCTGCTGCTGCTTCGACAGTGGCACAAGACCAGGAGGAAATTGTTAATGAAGTTGTCATCAGGAGTTCCAATACACAGAATTCATCCCGAAATCCTCATTTTCTTACACGGCGTCGTGGTCCTCAATGTTCTCCTGCTACAGAGGCTGCTTTCAGAGAATAGGCGCGACTTCGCCGTAATCAGACACAGAAGCGGTGGCGAGAACGACGAAGACAACAGCGACAACATCAGCGGAGGCAGGCCTATTTCCCCCCCTAATCAGCGGTTCGATGATGGCTTGTTGGAAATAGGAGAGTGTAGTGAGGGTTTGAAGGCCTTAGATCACCAAGAATTTTCTGATCGGCAAGGTTCCCTTTAGTTCCTTTAGTTGTAGGCAAATATGTATATTTTGCTGAGTGTCTTTCAAGATAAGAAACTTGTGTTGAAGATTTGACAATAAATTACTCACCTATACGTCTCCAAATATTCGCAAGTACATGGGCGGGTACTTTCAGGATTCTAGGCGGGTTTAGTATGCTGTTTTTTGTTTAAACTTTGTCTAATAAACGCACATCAAGTGCATTGAAACAGAGAGTCTAGTAATAAAATTTTGAAGCGACATACTTTCTCTATATTTTTCTATGCGTGAGACTCTGGAGATTTGAAAAGAAAACTAGAGTCTGCACATCCTCTAATTTACATCACTTGATGAGGAGTTCTACCTACAGAAGACATTTATAATTTGCTTAAATTTAAGGATAATAATATCTTTTTCTTAGAATATATTTTCTCTTGCTTATTCAGGATTCAATCGAAATTAAAGAGAAAAAACAATCACGCGTCGTCGAGCTATTTGCGATAAGATATTGGGTAAATATTTAGCCAGACTTCAAACTACTACAAGGTACATTAAACTAATAATCAAATAATTTCTCACTGATACAATCATCCCAATCAAACTACTCAGCTAACCACTAAAGAACAAACACCGCAATAAATTACATCCGAACGCTTCGATGACAAATGCGACTGCATACATCAGTGCAATATAACACCAAACAACACATATTGGCACAATTAGCACCGCCTGCACGATCACGCACATAACCAGCCCGGTCTAATAAAAAGGGCTCGTAAATTAATGTGGAACGAGGCCAGCCACCTTTTTCGCAAAATAGATAGAACCCCCATCCCGCCGCCACATGACCGTTGGTCCCGTGATGGCCCATCATCGACTGTTTGGCCAATTTTCGCTAAAAGCCCTAACGCCCGGAACACAAAATATGGCCATCGAACCGGGGCAGTCTATGTTAGACTGTAGCGAGCTTTTCAATACTTCCGGCAGAAGCTAACTTGTGGACGACACAATGGTCGTTAATTGTGCTTGTAGAGTGGAACCTTACCGCTTCTTTGTCTTCTTTACGGAGCATGTGTGCGTGTGTTCGTAAGTCTGTAGAGAGGACTCTGAAATATGGGCTCAATAATTACTTTGCTACAATGTGACCACAGACACACAACACACAACACACCACGCAAACGCACCGAAAGGAAGCGCCCGATTGCTGTCGATGCTGTGGTTGTTAATCATTGGGTTGGCCTGATGGAGAGGCATTCAGTACGATCGTTTCCCGTAGAACGTTTCATCCTTTACGGAGGGTGGAACACATTTTTTTGGCCCACCTCTTTCGCACACGATCGTGGCTGTTGTTTGTGAGAAAATTGCTATTCATACATTGGCTTTGGCGGACTAGCCGGATAAGCGTCACCGTGCGGTAGTGCATGCGTCATTGCCTTTTCCGGTCGATTGGACGGGGTCGGGTGTTCCAGTACCGAAGCAACTATTCTTCGCTCACAAAGAAACCCTCGCAAATGTGACTCTCGAGCCTCCAAAGCTTACCTTCATTTCCGGCCCATGGAAAACATTCAAAGAATTTCAGCGCAAGGAACGGTATCTTGTTACGGTTTCACACAATGGACGCACGGCTATGGTTTCGGGATACATTTTATGGGAAACGGAAGACAAACAATCGGACTGTGCGAAAAGCCAGTTCGCGATTTGGACGGCTTGAAAAGTTTCCACCACCGGTAACTCCGGTCGGCAGGTTTTGGACGAAGATTTGTTGATGCGCTGAATGTCCGTATGAGAATAGGTACGCCGCACGCAGAAATACGCGAAGAAGTTTTCTCGTGCAAACAGACAACTTTCCGTCAGTACGGTGCGTGCCATAAAATGAGTACTTTTATAAAATGTTTATAATTTAAGTTTATAACAAAAGCCATTACAAATTATTTCCAATATTTGGAGAAGTATAATGTTAGACTAGATATTTATTAAACAGGTTTAATGCAAACGGAGATGGTAACTTTTCCAGACACACTGTATGGTTCATAAACTTACAGCGCCAATCGTTTGCTATGAACCAGCGTTAAGAGCAAGTGGTAGTTGACGCAGCAAAAGGATTGGCTTCTTATGCCGCACGATGTTCCCAATATGATGAGCATATGAGCTTACGCTCCATCGTTTTTCTGTTCACGTTACTCTAGTGCGGACCCAAGATCCTCGGTGTCCTCTCACGCACACGACACACCGCACACCAACCACACCGAACCGTTGCTTATGCACTATTGTTGTGACGCTGACGATGAATGGTGGCATGTGTGAAAGTGTGTGTGTGTGTGTGTGTGTGGAACCGGGCACTCTGCTCCAATGTAACCGATCCGATGCAATCGACTCGAAGGTGGGGACACATTCCGCACAGCTGAGGAAAGGGCAGGCGGACCGAAGATTTATTGCGCACTTCGCATAAAATTTGTATAAACATAAAGAGATTGTAAATCAAACGAACTTTCCACCAAACAGCAGCCGTGCAGCGTTGGTTTAGCAAGCACCAGCAGCAGAACAATGCACAGCCACCCTGCCAATCTGCACCTCTTAACAGTTTCGATGGGGAAAGAAGAGGGGTGGTGGGGTAAGAGAGGAGAATTTTTCCCACCGCGTACGTCTAGCATGTGGAGAAAAATAGTACCCGGGCAGCGTATTGTAAAGAGGCAAGACTTTTGTACGGCGGTTTGGCAAAAGTGACGACGCACAATATGATGCGCTCCATACGAGCGAAAGTTCGGTGCGCGGTTTATAGTGTTTCTGGGCAATTTACTTTACGAATTTTGACTTTGGCAGTTAACAAGAAGATATGGTTTGAAATAGCGGTTAATAATTTATGTAAGAAGTCAAAAATATCTAGACATGTTTAACCAGAAATAACGTACTATGATTAATTTTACGTTCATAAAGCTTTACTATTTTTGTATTCAACGTTCTTCTCTTTCAGTTAAACCAATTCCTCAACTAGAACGCCTGTACTTCGTCAAGGAAAGAGAAATTTTCAGAGACACTACACCACCGACACCACGACGACAAGGGATTCGATATAACTCTCTCTTTGGTCAGGTAACATTCGCGGTATCGCCTCGCGACATTACAACTTAGAAGCAGTCAATACACAACACTAAATAGAAGACAACGTTCACTCAAGGTTTGCTTCAGGTAATAAAAAAGTAATGAAGTATATCTCTATTACAGAAACTTAGCTCTTAAAATGTTCTCTCGTAAGAGTGTACGATTGCTACAGTGAAAGTTACACAGACCAAAAGTATACAATAGTACGTGAGAGTAGTCCTAGGGAGATCTTGTGATATGGCCATTTAGTAAGAACGATCCTTGGTTGTGAGCATGTACCTAGTTCAATTAAGGGTCGCGAAATCTTTGATTTCAACATTCCATTTCACATTCAAATTCACCTTCTAGACTCTATCAATTCTTCATAATATTCTCTCAAACCTTTCTCTTTTTCCACCACTCGTAATTATTAGGATATCAAAATTGTTAATCCAAAGTGGTAGACAATTATAAAATTAAATTAAAATAGCTTATCATGCAAAGTACGGCTTCGTACCGTCAAACTAAAATAAGGAATTAATAATTCCTTATTTATTTAAACATAAATAATTTTCATTTGATGGTTTTGTTTTGATGGAGTATAAGAACAAGACGTAACTGACAACGCTAAGCAGTTAATTTATACTAGGAGTCTACCATCTTTGCTTGTAAACTGAGGTTTATTGGAGAATATCAAACAGCATGGTCAATAATATCACCGTACAGCTCATAGAGCTCGTCGTTGTAGCGGCTCCTCCATTGTCCTTCCACACATACCGGGAAAAAAATCCTTCTGAGCATCTTCCTCTCGAACGCGGCTAAGGGGGGTTCGTCAGTTTTGGACAACGTCCATGTCTCAGAGGCGTATGTGAGTACTGAGACTATAAAGGTTTTGTACAGTCCTAGCTTCGTCCGTCGCGACAGGTATTTTGAACGGAGAAGTTTCCTCAGGCTGTAGTATGACCGGTTGGCAGCCAGCACCCTTGCGCGCAATTCAACTTCTATGTTGTTATCGGTGCTGACTTTTGACCTCAGATAAGTGAAGTTTTGGACGACTTCAAAGGTGCGATCACCTATCTGTACATCACCCCTGCGTAAATCAGTGTTTGTTAGCATGGCTGCTGGTGGTGCCACCATCATTTTGGTTTTTGCCTCGTTGATCTCCAACCCGAGGTTCAGTGCCGCATGCTCGATCCTTAGGTAAGCTTCTGCTACATAGGAGAGCCTCAAAAGTGTCAGCTAAGTGTCAGCATAAACAAATTGGCAGCACTGACAACATGTAGATACTTAACAGATGCTTCAACCATTCAAACTGTAGTATTGAGAATCATGTAATGGTACAGTGAACAGAAGTAAGGTTTCAAGGACAGTATACAGTATAGGTGTTTGAGAGTCAAACAAATTTTTGAATTACTTATAGCGTGTAAAAGATATCAAAAATTAGGTCAACACGTACCGTCTCGTAGCTAAAGTATTTCTGTACAATTTAATGAACAATCATTGGAATTGGAAACGATCACGATAATACAAGTTTGTCTACAAATTGTGTAAGGATGTTCTTCATGCTGAACGACTAAAATATAACTCGAATAGTGAGTTAGAGGATCAATCCTCCTACTGGTGTTGACGTAAGATTTACCAGATATACAGATAGTTGATAGTTGATAGATTACCCAGAGTCTTAATCGAGACAATCGTATAGTATCCTACGTTAAAGTTGTCCTACTACTTGGTATATGACAGTTCTAGTTTATGCCTTCTCCTTCCTTCTATTCCGACGGACATTGGAAAATGTTTGCAAACTCAAACAAAGAACTGCTCAATCCTTCTTCTGTGTGAGTTCTTTCAGGTGGTCGAGGTAATAAATAATTAAAATTAAGCTTCAAAAAAAGGCAGGATCAGCACATTGTAAGAATAAGGGCAAATAAGAAGGGCATAATAATGGTATATCGTGAAGATTATCTAAGCTTAAGACGCTTAAACGTGCAAGTCATGTATAAAATATATCCTTTATGTGTTTCGTAAATTTAA
>KZ063522.1:0-11598 GCA_002091835.1 Anopheles maculatus
AAGGATCCGATTGGCGCTTCCGAACAAAACACGTCCTTTCGCATCGGAAGCTGGAGGCAGACTATGCGTAGTATTTAGTGTGAATATTTATGTGATTAAAGCACCAGCATTAGCAGAATGAGAAGGAGAATTAAATCAAAACTAGATCTTTAGGATTGATAGAGTTGATGCCTAGTGTTTGTGTCTGTGTTTCCCTCAAACAAGAACCTAATGCAAGCATTCACACAACAGAACCTCGATCAGCTGTAGATTGTACATTGTAGTCAATAATAAAATAACGAAACATAAACTTGATCACAACTATACGCTTTACGCCATTGTTTTGCTGTTTTGCGCGATGACAATTGATTTCGTTTCGTCGAAGGTTTCAATCTTCCTGAGCATCTCAAGACCACGCTCACGAGGCAATGCAACGAGCTGCTGCATTTCCCAGTAAATAGATACAACAAACACGATAAGCGAAGGTGCAGAACTGTGTTTTTATGCAGTACAAATATTTCGACAAAAAACAAACCATTCCCAAAAATAAAGCAAACTGTTACCGTTATCGTGGTACATAAATCGAACATCATGAACCAGTGGGCCAACCTAATATCCTTCCCAATCAGGACGAGGTCAGAACGGTGCAGTGTCAGGCAATCGTGGTACAAAAATTCAATATGGAATTTGCATCCAATTAAGGAATACTTTCCCTCCTCGTTAAACATCGCGAAATGGGCCACAAGAATGGTAATTTTGTAGCCACACACGCGTCCAGTAAGTGGCTTACTGTTTGCATTTGCCTTTCCGCGCTAATTGGTCCCTTGGTTCCGATACGGCATCAGTGCATCGTCATCATCATCATCGCCTTCATCATTATTATTATCGTCAACTTCACACCAGCATCGTAAAAAAATAATATATTTCCACGCGATAACGAGCAAAGGTAGCTTAAATTGTAGCCGATGCATCGGACAATTTGCCAACGAGCTGTACGGTTGCTCGCTCGGTGGCAGGTGTTGAAGATACGGATGTGTTTTGAGCGTGCCATACGGCCATCAGCCACAGCAGAGAGCAGAGCCCCGATTTCGTAATGAAAAGTAAACTTTCCAAACTGCAGAATGTGCAAATGAAATTTTGCGCTCGGTTCCGTTGTTTTTTTGTTAACATTTTCCATTCCCATCTAGAACTAAACGGTTTGTTCCGTTCTGCAGCTCCACTCAACCAACTGGTGCTGATGATGGTGTTCCGCTCTTTACACTTCCCTCCTCCTCCTCCTCCCTCTTTCACTCTTTTTAGCCTTACAATCATGGTAGTGCGCTCTACTCGTTACCCTGGGTCAGACTTGTAATTAATTAATACGATAAACCAACAAACGATTAGTGGCGAAAGTGTGAATATGCTACACATTGCCGCGAATAAAACGGGCAAAGGGGTCGTCATTAAGGGGGAAGCGAAAACAACCCCGTCCCACCACCCAACCATACTGTGTTGCTCTATGCAAAACAAAATGGCTTCTTCCCACCCCTCCTGGGGGTCCGATCGGGAGCAAGAACGTAAATCGTAATTGATTTAATAGTAGCCTTTTCGGCCGAGCGTAGAACAAACACGTGTACACAATGTTTCATTATTTTGCTACCGTTTACTGCACACAAACAGCAACACATACCCACACACAGAATTTCTAGTGCGAAGGTCAATTTTGATGGTACGGATGAACGCCACAGGAAACGGGATGGATGTTTTATGTTAATTGGAAAAAGCACCTCGAACGACAACACACAATTGATGCGGTTGAAGCTAAATTGGGTGCCAAACGGGCACTAAACGGGGCGTTTTCTGTGACCGGGTGCGAAAGAGAGGAACTTGATTATCATTTTTTTCTCTCTTATTGCCAATTTTCAACACCATTGTCATCCATGCGTCTATCCATGTAAAAACATAGGACTTCTACGCGTCCACAAGCTACGAACGGACGTGCGAAACAATTTAACGATCAGCCACCAGCTTTTTTTTACCTTTTTACCCCCTCTTATACCACCCCACAAAAGCTACCTCAGTGTGTCTATGTTCCCGGAGCAGGAAAATGTTTAATCGATCGAAGGAAACACCGAAAACTTAATGATCGTTTGTTACCGCGGTTGACAAATGCGAACCGATCGCTGGTCCTAGTTGGTACAAATTGGGTTTACAAATTAATTTACCAGGCAAACGCGCGCACACTGCCACTTCGATTGCTCTAGCTTATTTTTGCGGTCGATTGTTTCTTAAGGGGTTTTGGTAATGGTGTGCATCGACGGTGGTCCGATCGCGTACCAAGCTGCACCAATTACAATAAGTTCGTACAGCAGCTACTGCACCCCATCTGGAGGCATTCTCCATTTCGTGGAGGGGTTAATTATTTTCAATACTACGACCCTTACTCTCTCCTCTCTCAAGAGTCCCCCCATACACTCACACAGCAGGCCGCCAATGACACGGTGTAGCTTTAATGAACCGGTACACGAGTTGGACGCGTGTAGCGACTTCCACGAGCCTGACGAGCTGTGCCGCTACCACCATTTCTTCGCGACACTTGGTGCGGGTAGATTTGAAAAGTGTATTAATGATATTCATTACGCCAGCCGCAAACCGAACTCGCGATCGCGACTCAAAACAAACAGCCACCCTCATGCGGACATGATCGTTTTGCCCACTCTGACCCCCGGAGGTGTGCAGCCAGATACAAATCTTATTATCCAATTAAAGACCAATTATCGAAAACAACCGGCATTGGATACGGATAGGTACGGAAGAGGGTAGGTGATTAGGGGGGAGAGTAGAGCGTTTGCAGTGCACACGAACGAGCAAAGTGTGAATAATGTCGTCCCGGGGTTTGGATTGAGATGCAAAATCACGGTGACAGCGACAGTGGCCTCTGTGTAGCGCACCGTGTGCACCGATCGTTGCTGGTGGAATGTAAAGGTCTTCTAAGGTACAACCTTCACACTAACGTTGGGTTTGACAGGTGCAGCAGAAATTGTTGCCGCTGTTTAGCAGTGGCTCGTCTCGAAGCACTTTCTTCGTGTCTTTGCTTTTCGTAGCTTGGCAGAGCGACAGCGGACTGTAGATGTATGATTAATGATCGTATTTAAAGTCACGATTGGAACACGATTAGACGACACTAAGTGAGGAGGGAAATAAGTAATCCGACAGAATAGTTATTTCGTTTTACTGATTTCGCTAATGGAATGTTTTAAAAAAATTATTTTATCGTTACGAAACATCTGACATTTAACATCAGCATGAGGTGTAAAAGTAAACTAAGCTGCTGCTTGGGGCTCCAAACTTTCTGGGGGCCCATACATTTTGACCGATGGAGATATTCCTATAAATGGGCTGTTTGATCCTGAGGGCCAAGGGAATTTGGAAGGGCATTTATCATTTGGAGGCCAACTCTTCAAGGGATCCCCGTCTAAGGACATCATGAGCACCTCTGTATCTGTCTCTGTCTTCCCCTACTTCCATTTTTTGGGAGGTATACGCCCGGTATATAAACTGCTCGCGACGGTTTTTCTAATGTACAATTGATTATTTTATTTATCTCACAAGAATTTATGCAAAACAAAAGAGCAGCTCTTATGCCACTATCTATCCATTTTTCCATTTTTGATGACATCATAATTGAAGAAATGCTGATCTACCAAATCAGGCTTCATCGACTCGAACACAACGAACCCAAAGAAGCAGTGTGTAGACTGCACAGCGGGTAAATATTTTACACTATTCAACCTGATAATTTAAAGAAGAACTCTGATGAAAAGTATCGATGTTAAAACGTTTTTGTTTGTCATGTTCGGATGAAACATATCAATTATAGTCTATAGAACTCCTTTATGATCTTTTGGTTGATGCAGTTCACATTAGACGACATCCCACTTGTCCCACCAAGTACACAGTATTATCTTACGGCCATGAATATTCGACTTGCCGATTTATAATGATCCATACGTTGTTCCACGTTTTGAGTTGTCGATTGTAATGTGGCCACGTATTATCGTCAGTCACAATCCAATGTAAAAAAACCCTTTTAATTAAGCTATTTAATCAGATGAAGAATCGGTGTTCGATCGGAGTGCACCAATGGTAAAAGTTGGTTATCCTTATTCTTTTGAAGCCTTTCGAGGTGTTCTTAATCTTCCAAAATGCACGCATACACATAGCACCAGTCAAGTTGCTTTAACTAGTCCTGATTGCCATAAGCATCTCCTGCATGTCTCTTCACAGTTAAATGATGAAGCAGAACTTTTTTCGAAGCCCTTGAGGGACAAATTAGGTAAATTCTTCGTGTGCTATTAATGACACATTATCATGACCTTATTAATTGTTTTTCATATCATGTTCTTGGTAGCTAATACCAAAACAACATTCCCAAGATAACTCAATGTTAAACAGATGCACTAGTAAGCACAAAATCAATGTCATCATATTCCATAACGATGACAATTATTGTTGATTGCATATTTACTCCCTATGGCATTAGTGTTGTACATTAAAAACAAAAACAGCAAAAGAAAAACACCTTTAAAGCACCTATAATTTCATGTAAATTCTTACCCCCATTCATTTCGTTTTCCTTTCCCTCTCCTCTCCTTCTTCCAGCGAAGCTGACTCCGGTGTCAGAACAGAATGCAATCCATTGCATTAACATTTTTCGAATAAAATACGCAAATTATAGCTTGTTTAATGGACGAGAGTTCACCATTCTGTATGCCAGCTCATTCCCTTCAGCTTCAACCAACCAATCAACCCGTATGTCCGGAACCCGTTACCAGCCGTGTACCGCACAGATCCCTCCTTACGAATAGTTTACCAAATAGCCGACACCGATAAAATGGCTTATTTTATGTTTTGCAGCACATGCTGACGAGCAGTGGTTGGGTAGCAGCGATAAAGCGATCGTTTAATTCGTGTCCGAGAGATTCCACGATTGGATCCACTCTTATCCGGATGGATGGATGGGTACCGATGGGTCGTGTGCACGGGCGACATGCGTCACCGTTAATCAGTTGTGCGCAACCAGTCGCAGCATGTCGCACGTACGGACACGCGTCCCGGTGGAATCTGGACGAGTAAGATCGTATGTGTTTGTTTTTCTCTGACATTCTGCAAGTGGACGGTGGTATCCTATACAACACGGTCAGCATAATTACCGCTCCGAAGGCGTGTGTAGAATGCACTGCGAAGAGATGATGCGGTGTGTAGTATCCGAAACGGTACGTGATGGTGTTGTCTGACTCTCGGAGTCGGAAGAAATGGCAAGATGGAGATGCGATGTAAACATGTGCGCTATGACCAATAGAGAGTTTGATGAGGATGAACAAACCAAATACAAAGAGGTGAAGGAGTTGTAGATAAACGAAACCCAAATGTTTTAAAACATTGGTTTATCATTACGAAAAATCTGACATTTAACATCAGCATGAGGTGTAAAAGTAAACTAAGCTGCTGTTTGGGGCTCCGAAATTTCTAGGGGCCCATACATTTTGACCGATGGAGATATTCCTATAAATGGACTGTTTGATTTTGAGGGCCAAGGGAATTTGGAAGGGCATTTATCATTTGGAGGCCAACTCTTCAAGGGATCCTCGTCTAAGGACATCATGAGCACCTCTGTATCTGTCTCTGCCTGGGCCCCTACTTCCATATTTTGGGGGGTATACGCCCGGTATATAAACCGCTCGCGACGGTTTTTATTATGTACAATTGATTATTTTATTTGTCTCACAAGAATTTATGCAAAACAAAAGAGCAGCTCTTATGTCACTATCCATCCATTGATCCATTTTTGATGTAATCATAATTGAAGAAATGCTGATCTACCAAATCAGGCTCCATCGACTCGAACATATTATCACCCGAAGGAGCAGTGTGTAGACTACACAGCGGGTTCGGTATGACTTCCCATTTCAACAATTCTAAATATATTTTATACTATTCAACCTGATAACTTAAGAATGTACCCTGATGAAAAGAATCATTGTTAATACGTTTTTGTTTGTCATATTCGGATGAAGCATATCAATTATAGTCTATAGAACTCCTTTGTGATCTTTTGGTTGTTGCAGCTCACATTAGACGACATCCATCTTGTCCCAACAAATAAACAGTATTATCTTTCGGCCATGAATATTCGACTTGCCCGTTGATAATGATCCAAACGTTGTTCCCCATTTTGGATTGTCGAATGTAATGTGGCCACGTATTATCGTCAGTCACTATCCAATGTTAAAAAAACCCTTTTAATTAAGCCGATTAATCAAATCAAGAATCGGTGTTCGATGTCTTTAGACCGTTTCAAACGGCATCCAATTTCACAAGCTTTGGATCATTCATATTACTTTGAAATGATGAGAGATACTAACTGAATGCACCAATGGTATTTGCGATTTCTTTATGTATTTAACTAGTAAAAAGTTGGTTATCCTTATACTTTTGAAGCCTTTCGAGGTGTTCTTAATCTTCCAAAATAAGAAGATACACATAGCACCAGTCAAGTTGCTTTTACTAGTCCTGATTGCCATAAGCATCTCTTGCATGTCTCTTCACAGTTAAATGATGAAGCAGAACTTTTTTCGAAGCCCTCGAAGGACAAATTAGGTAAATTCTTTAAAGTGTTGCTATTAATGACACATTATAATGACCTTATTAAACACAATTATAATCAGTTAATGGCCACATATGATATGCTAAATATCAAACCGCTTATTTGTGCTCCTAATATAACAAACGTCATTTGAATGAAATACCCAGCCCGTTTTTCATATCATGTTCTTGGTAGCTAATAACAAAACAATATTCTCAAGATAACTCAATGTTAAACAGATGCACTAGTAAGCACAAAATCAATGTCATCATATTCCATAACGATGACAATTATCGTTGATTGCATATTTACTCCCTATGGCATTAGTGTTGTACATTGAAAAAGCAAAAGAAAAACACCTTTAAAGCACCTATAATTTCATGTAAATTCTTACCCCCATTCATTTCGTATTCCTTTCCCCTCCTCTCCTTCTTCCAGCGATGCTGACTCCGGTGTCAGAACAGAATGCAATCCATTGCATTAACATTTTTCGAATAAAATACGCAAATTATAGCCTGTTTAATGGACGAGAGTTCACCATTCTGTATGCCAGCTCATTCCCTTCAGCTTCAACCAACCAACCCGTATGTCCGGAACCCGTTACCAGCCGTGTACCGCACAGATCCCTCCTTACGAATAGTTTGCCAAATAGCCGACACCGATAAAATGGCTTATTTTATGTTTTGCAGCACATGCTGACGAGCAGTGGTTGGGTAGCAGCGATAAAGCGATCGTTTAATTCGTGTCCGAGAGATTCCACGATTGGATCCACTCTTATCCGGATGGATGGATGGGTACCGATGGGTCGTGTGCACGGGCGACATGCGTCACCGTTAATCAGTTGTGCGCAACCAGACGCAGCATGTCGCACGTACGGACACGCGTCCCGGTGGAATCTGGACGCGTAAGATCGTATGTGTTTGTTTTTCTCTCACATTCTGCAAGTGGACGGTGGTATCCTATACAACACGGTCAGCATAATTACCGCTCCGAAGGCGTGTGTAGAATGCACTGCGAAGAGATGATGCGGTGTGTAGTATCCGAAACGGTACGTGATGGTGTTGTCTGACTCTCGGAGTCGGAAGAAATGGCAAGATGGAGATGCGATGTAAACATGTGCGCTATGACCAATAGAGAGTTTGATGAGGATGAACAAACCAAATACAAAGAGGTGAAGGAGTTGTAGATAAACGAAACCCGATAATTCAGAGAACCTCGGCGAAGAATGATGTAGAAGCTAGTACATTGTGTAGCATCAGGTATTATGCGTAGTATTTTGTGTGGATATTTATGTGATTAAAGCACCAGCATTAGCAGAAGGAGAAGGAGAATTAAATCAAAACTAGATCTTTAGGATTGATAGAGTTGATGCCTAGTGTTTGTGTCTGTGTTTCCCTCAAACAAGAACCTAATGCAAGCATTCACACAACAGAACTTCGATCAGCTGTAGATTGTACATTGTAGTCAATAATAAAATAACGAAACATAAACTTGATCACAACTATACGCTTTACGCCATTGTTTTGCTGTTTTGCGCGATGACAATTGATTTCGTTTCGTCGAAGGTTTCAATCTTCCTGAGCATCTCAAAACCACGCTCACGAGGCAATCCAACGAGCTGCTGCATTTCCCAGTAAATAGATACAACAAACACGATAAGCGAAGGTGCAGAACTGTGTTTTTATGCAGTACAAATATTTCGACAAAAACAAACCATTCCCAAAAATAAAGCAAACTGTTACCGTTATCGTGGTACATAAATCGAACATCATGAACCAGTGGGCCAACCTAATATCCTTCCCAATCAGGACGAGGTCAGAACGGTGCAGTGTCAGGCAATCGTGGTACAAAAATTCAATATGGAATTTGCATCCAACCCCGGTTTCAGCCGGGGTTTGAGTGTACCAGGCTTTTTGGTCTATCTCAACCTCAATTCCTGGTAGGGCGTTGACGGTGATCATCCGCTACCGATTGGTAAGATCCGTTCGTGTTAGCCCCACAATGCCGGATCGGATCGGAAACGTGCGAGGATTTGTGAGCCACGACCGGATCGTGTTGGGTCGTGAAGTTTTGTGCAAAGGATGACACCGTGAGCTCAGCAAAACAATAGAGAATTATGGTGCGAGGTCAGCGAACAGGAGCAGCCATATCGAAATAGCGCTTCCGTTCGGGTTACGTTCCTTTGCTGGATTCTCGTAAAAATTTCTGCAACAACGAAAGGGAAACATATCGATTGTGTTTAAAATTTGTGTCTCTTTTCTTCTCACGAAGGCTATGTGTCTTCTTTTTTCATTTTTTTTTCACCACCCACACTACAGTGCAACATTGGAAAATGTTTTTGAAACCAACGCGAAAGCTAAGACACAAATAAGAAAGAAAAAAAAAAAAGAACCAAAACTAAATGAAAGATAAGAAAAAAAACAAAAGTTTACTGAAACAGCTCCCCAAACCTACCGAAGATCTTTAGGATTGATAGAGTTGATGCCTAGTGTTTGTGTCTGTGTTTCCCTCAAACAAGAACCTAATGCAAGCATTCACACAACAGAACCTCGATCAGCTGTAGATTGTACATTGTAGTCAATAATAAAGTAACGAGACATAAACTTGATCACAGCTATACGCTTTACGCCATTGTTTTGCTGTTTTGCGCGATGACAATTGATTTCGTTTCGTCGAAGGTTTCAATCTTCCTGAGCATCTCAAGACCACGCTCACGAGGCAATGCAACGAGCTGCTGCATTTCCCAGTAAATAGATACAACAAACACGATAAGCGAAGGTGCAGAACTGTGTTTTTATGCAGTACAAATATTTCGACAAAAAACAAACCATTCCCAAAAATAAAGCAAACTGTTACCGTTATCGTGGTACATAAATCGAACATCATGAACCAGTGGGCCAACCTAATATCCTTCCCAATCAGGACGAGGTCAGAACGGTGCAGTGTCAGGCAATCGTGGTACAAAAATTCAATATGGAATTTGCATCCAATTAAGGAATACTTTCCCTGGGGGCAGCGAACAGGAGCAGCCATATCGAAATAGCGCTTCCGTTCGGGTTACGTTCCTTTGCTGGATTCTCGTAAAAAATTCTGCAACAACGAAAGGGAAACATATCGATTGTGTTTGAAATTTGTGTCTCTTTTCTTCTCACGAAGGCTATGTGTCTTCTTTTTTTCATTTTTTGCACCACCCACACTACAGTGCAACATTGGAAAATGTTTTTGAAACCAACGCGAAAACTAAGACAAAAATAAAAAACAAAAGAAAAGAACCAAAAATAAATGAAAGATAAGAAGAAAAGCAAAAGTTTGCTAAAACAGCTTCCCAAACCTACCGAAAGAGAAAACACAAGAGGTGGAAAAAATATGAAACAGAACAAATGAAGATTACACACGGATGCTGCAAAAACAAGGGGGCTTTGGTCTGATCGTGATGCTGCTGCAGTGGAAGCAGTTTTATTTTTGTTTCCTTACTTGCTGTTCTTCAAAACCTCTTTGTTCTGCTTTGTTCTACTTGGTCACTGTTATCGTAAAAAGTTTCGTTTTATTTTATTTTCTTTTGCTTTTGTGTTGCTTGTTGATACTTCTGCTTCTGCAAAAATGCGTTTGTTTTGTTTTAACCGTTGATTTGTTACACGCTGCAGTTTTCTTTGCTTTAACTGTTTCACTTCTTCATTCCAGGTTGTGTTTTCACAGCTTCACTTTTTCTGTTATATGCGAACATCCTTTTCGCTTCTCATGAGCATTCCTTCTATTTACATAATTGTCCAAAAACAAAAAACAAAAACCCCCGCTAAAACGGCGATCGTTTATGTACGGAATGGAATCAGAAAACGAAACACGGTAAGAAAATGTGCAAAGAAACAATGGAGACCACGTACAAAATGGAGACTATTTCCGAAAAATTAGGGAACAACTGGTTGTTGTTTTACCAAACATATTCAAATTGTTACAGTTTTAGGACTTTTTTCAAACAATATCAATAAAATATTTATCAATACACTTTCACACAGCCGAAGCACTTTTCGATCAACCCAAAGCGAGGCCGGAGGATTATCAACGAGCAAATGGTGAACATGCATCCGAAATCTGTCGAAACCATCACTACCGAACAAAGCAAAACCAGACCAATTAGCGAAATACCGAATAATTCAATTTCACGTAAACTTTTTTCCACCAAAATCTAGCTCCCGATCAGCGCGAAAGGGCGATCAAAACGCACCGTAAAATAACAGCAACTACAACTATAGAACAAACCAGTGGTTTGTTTTTTCGAATGCATTCTGAGCTACTCTGCAAGGTATGTCAGTGACCAAAAGGGAAAGAACGCATCAACCGAAACAAAACTCCTTGAGAAGATCACTTCCATGTCTGCTATAGCGTGGCGGATGATCTTTTACCTTGCCAAGACGAAACGCATACGATAGCAGGCTGTCGGAAACGAGTATCCCTAATCGGAAGGATATCATCCTTCACCAAAAACCGAACTCGGGCGACACAACCGAACCGAACGGAAGCCCAAAATTATGACAAATTATGGCGACCTGATTTGACGTAATTAAGGCATTCCGGGAAGCCCGTTTTTGGGAAATGGATTGGACCTCGGTTTGGCCCAAATAAGCAGAGCAACAGCATGGATTTCGGGCTTCGGAACTCGGGCCAAAAAGCAAGTAGTCTTCATCTTAACGACAGCGGTTGGAGTGTTCAACATGCGTTCCTCGACGTTCCATTTACGGTTCCCCGATAGCTCGTGTCTCCCAGATTTGCACACGCACACCGCCACTACATTAAGTTGTACTTTGGAAGTATTTAAAATTTAACAAATTTGATTACTTCCTTTTTGGTGCTGGTACATTTTTTTACAGTACCAAAAGGCAGGACAGAAATTAATAAGTGCTCGCATCGTTTATTATTTTTTTTTTATACGTTCTGCTGGAATTTCCTTCTGATTTCCTACTTCATAAATCACCAACGACTCGTGGCTGCTTTGTGAA
>KZ063522.1:29631-51129 GCA_002091835.1 Anopheles maculatus
CGGAGCCGGCTCCGGAGCCGTGGGTGCGGAGCCGGCTCCGGAGCCGTGGGTGCGGAGCCGGCTCCGGAGCCGTGGGTGCGGAGCCGGCTCCGGAGCCGTGGGTGCGGAGCCGGCTCCGGAGCCGTGGGTGCGGAGCCGGCTCCGGAGCCGTGGGTGCGGAGCCGGCTCCGGAGCCGTGGGTGCGGAGCCGGCTCCGGAGCCGTGGGTGCGGAGCCGGCTCCGGAGCCGTGGGTGCGGAGCCGGCTCCGGGCTAAAACCGGAGCCGGTTCCGGAGCCGTTTAGTCGGAGCCGGCTCCGGAACCGTGGGTGCACTCCGGAGCGCACATCACTACTGACCTGTCCAACCGTGTGTCAGCGTCTAGGCGACCTCGTCTAGGCAACTGCTGCACAACCGATCGGCATTTCCTTTCCCAATCGTCGCAAAGGTCCATCGGGGCATGCCGGATCTTGGCGTCTTCGGAGGCGGGTTGGTCCTTCCCGAAATAAACATAACGCTGAGTCAGCGTGACGGTACTGCGTGCACGAACTTCAGCAGTCAGCCTTCCGATTCGATCGATCGATCGATTGGTTCAGGGCTTCGCGCGCGGACCAATCATTGTTTCACATCGTTATTATGTCGATTATTCAATTAATTCGCTCCCCACCACCAACGTTCGGCCAGACATTCTCGGCTGTTCTCGGGTGCACGGTGGGGTGGAAAGTGAAATTACACAATGAGAAAATTATAGACCACAAGATCGTTCGTTTTTTTTTTTTGCTCCACTACTCCTTACATATACACTACCCAGTAGCAAAGTTGGGCAAGTATTATAAAGGCAGACGAAAAAGGGCTACGGCTACGGTCAGCACAGTCCAGAGCACGGAATTAAAACCATGCACGAGTCGATAATTTTCAGGTGTCCAAAAACTTCCTGACTACCAGTGCTGTCCGCCCCCTGGTCAGAAACAAACGCGAGGATTAAGCAACGAGAATAGCACACAGCAAAGAAGGTGGTACCCGAAGGCGTAATTCTACAAATTAAGACAATGAAACAGCAGCATGACGATGCAACACAGCAAGCGGCGTTAGAACGGAAAGCCATCGTGGAAAGCGTCTGTCGTGTCGTGGAGCACATCCGACATCGCGAAGATGACTCCGAGGCCTCCTGCAGGTTCTTTCCCACAGCCTCGGTAGGCTGCTCCAATCCTAGACGAAAGCATGGTTCTAGTGGTTCCCGTGCCCCTGCGGAAGGTCATCTGTCTTGGTGTAATTGAACGGAACTCACAACACCAACCACGAAGCCAATGTTGGCAAACATTCATCAGTGGGACAATTTGTTAGCTAGTTTATTGAAAATTGAGGTGTTATTTATCGATAACAGATCATAAATTTATCTCGCATGTAACATGCAGCATCAGGTCAGGTGATAAAACCTGGAGGTTGGGAAAGAGAGAGAGAGATCGAGTGTGTGTGAGTTTGTAGCCCGTTCGCAAATGAATTTCACATCGTCTTCCATGCACCGTAGCTTTGCATTTGCATATCTGCCACAATATCACCGTTGCTGGTTGGACCAGCGTGGTCTTCCCTGCGGCGAATGGGAAATCCTATTTGAGGGAGTAAATTTATGATTGCCTCGTGAGCTGCCTGCACTCGATCGATTCTCACCATGCACGGTGTGTCGTTTGACTTGCCTGGTGTGCCTGTTTAAATTTGTTTTTCCACCGTTTCATTCAAAACACGGCGTGCAGAAATGTGTGAATGAAGTTGCGATTGCCTGGGGTGTAGTGCCGTGATGCACAGAATGCCGTTTGATGCTGCTGCTGAATCCCCTAGAGTCGAGGATGAGCTAGTAAATTATAGTATGAAGTTGAGGAAGGTGTGACATTTAAATAATTCTTTTACCATATAAAAATATGTTGATCAAAATTAGTCTCACACAATTAGATAATGAATAATAAATCTCGACAGAACAAAATGGCTTACTTTCTCAAATTTAAATACAATGCTTCAACCTAAAGAGATGCCCCTTGGTGTCATGTTATAGGCTAAGCAAAATAGGGATTTATTAAAAATTCTTATAAACAAAACAAAAGTTCTCTAAATCCTTATGGATGCTTAAAAAAAACCTCTGATTAAGAAATAAACTAACTTCAGATGGCAAAGAATATTAATCTTTAAAAGACATTCTTCTTCATGAGTAATACAACCACGTGAGGTCTTAACCTGCCATTTCGGGCTTCCTTGACTAAATTTTACCCATCACTAGACAATCGTATGGGAAGTTGTTTAGGACCGAACTAGACACCACATACTTCGGTGTTAAGATCCACTCGATTTTTGAAATACTTAAATAAATTAAAATTTGTTAGATATACAGGAAGATAGAAGCGTTCGAAGAAGCTTTCTATAAAAAATATTGCCAATTATCTCCGAGCATCGTGGTCCATAAAAATAAATGTTCGTATTTTTTTTAACTATATTTGAACCTTTGACCTTTGATCTGATGTTGGTTCGTTTTGAATACCGAATAAGGTTCCGAACAATCTCATCTTTGAACAAGGTTTAGTCAAAACTGTTCACGCTTCTGAGGTCTGAAAGATGTTTCTTCGATCGACGATACAAGATATGAATTTCATAAACACCAAAAGCCGCCCATTCTGAGTGATTGTCGTCTCAGACCTGAAAGACGATGAGTTTAGTGTAACTATATCCGTCTTGTGCAGAATATTTGTTCGCAATCCTCGATACCGCTCACTGTCTAGCACAGTCGTCTGCCCACAAAAAAAAATCCAATAACGTGGTCTTTCTGGATGATGCATCACTCCTTCTCAACTTGAGCCTACCATGCCTCTTCTGACCAAGTGGACGGTACATAAAAGATATTGTTCGAAAGATGACGAACAGTTGAACTGATCGCTCAAATTCTGGGTCATCAAATGAAAAATCTAGTGTTGGGTAAATCGGATTCAGATACATGAATCTGAATGAATCTTTGAACTGAATGAATGACTCTGAATCTCTATTATAAATATTCATGAATCCCCAAAGATTCATGAATCCCAAAAATATTCATGAATCTCCAAAGATTTATGAATCCCCAAAGATTCATGAATCCTCAAAGATTCATGAATCCTCAAAAATTCGTGTATTCTCAAAAATTCATGACTTTACACATGCTTTACGCTTCTTGATTTCTATTTTAACTCGTTTGTAGATAATAATCGATATGATTTTGTATGAATGTTTTTTGCGGGATGTTAACAGGATGATCCGCCGGGAAAGCATATTCATTTGCCTAAACTAAAGTTCAATCTATAGATATTAGTTAACTAAAATTTATAACAATTACAAAGAAAAAAAAAATCATTTATCATAATCAGATCGATTATTATCTACAAACGGGTTCAAATAGAAGTCAAGAAGCGTGAAGAATGCGTAAAGTCATGTATCTTTGAGAATACACGAATCTTTGAGGATTCATTAATATTTGAGGAATATGAATATTTGGGGATTCATGAATCTTTTTGGAGTCGACTCATGAATAGAATGACTCTTCACTGAAGATTCATATGAATGACTCTTTTGATAAGATTCATTAAGCACAACACTAGAAAAATCTTGAATATCTGACGTTTATTTAATGCACATGCTTTACCCTCGATAACAATCAAAGCATATCTTGGAATTAGTTTGCAACAACAAACAATTAAAAAATTACATAGTATATTCTAAATAGAGCTTTAAACAGATAGTAGCTATTATGATTATAAATTCACAAGCAAAGTGCTAAACTCAATTTAAAAAATATATAGTAAACATTATCAATAGCAAAAGATAGCTTTAAAGCCACAAACTTATAGAAAAATAAAATAAAATTTACAAAAAATAAAAACCCAAAAAGGTTTATAAAAATACAATAATTTAAACACATGTTCGCATGGTTTTGTCCATGAAAAGCATACAATTCACACCAAAGCTCCCAACATTGATCGGTCACGCTGGTGCAGTGATCGGTTATGGGCACAAAATTGAAATGGATAAATAATCCATCGGACAGATCCCCAACGCTCAGACCGTTCGGCTTTGCAAATATTGAAAACCCCATCGCAGCTCCCTTCCAGATCGTCCCTATCGCTCCTATCGGTGCAAGCAAAACGGCAATACCGATCAAGGGAAACAAGCTCGGAATGAAACGGTTCATTTCGATTTTATTATTTATTTTACCTACCCCAAAACCCACAAGCCCTCGGCGTACGGACTCGGTGCAAAAATCAAATCCCACCGTTGAACGCGATTCGCGTCTTTGTGGGAGGCGCGAGTGAGGTGTTTTAGCATAATATATTGATATTACCACTCGAATACGTGTAAATTGTTTTATCCGTTCGGGCGCTTGCTTTCTCGTGCCCATGTGAAGGCAAGCGCCGTCGTCCCGGGGGTGACGTATCGATTCTGGTTTGGTTTCGTTCGACTACACACCCATGCACAAGCGAGGTGATAAGCGAATGAATCAATGCCTGCGGGATGCATCATGCTCTGCTTCGCAGCCTTATGCCCCACTTCCCAACCTACCTCCGTGGTCCCTCGAAACCGTAACCGAACCATCGGCCCGCTTCGCCTTGCGGCGTTCTGCATTCATCTTGCGGACACCTTATGTGTTTGCGTTTGCAGCACCAAGTCCACCACGAATGGTCGTAAGTGAAAGATTCGATTCACGAAATGCCTACAGGACGAGTGAAGTTTTTTAATTTTATTGTTTGCTTTAAGCGACCCGATTGGAAAAGTAATTGAAGCATAAATCAGGCAGATAATTCAAATCGCTGGTGAGATTTATGCGCACCAATGGTTGCGGGCTGGCGCGTGATGATAAATTCATAATTTAAATAAATATTTACTTTTCAAACACTTCGTTTTCGGTGTTTCAGTTGTCTGGCGTTAAATGTACTTGCAAACGATGCTATGTCTGAGCACAATTTAAGTTGTGATTTTTGAAAACGACTCAAAATAAGAACAGCTAGACAATAAATTGAAATAGTGTGGTTGTACAATATTAATTAATTTCTATGAAAGATTCGACATTTCACATCTACAGGGCGATGTACACGGCGTGCTAACTGGCGATCTATCACAGTTCTGAATGCTGTTTACAATATACTGTTCAGAATACTCATCTCCAGACAAACACGCCTTGGCAGAAATTTCGTAGAAAGCTTGATAGCTTCAACATGGTGTGTTGAAGAACAATCTTTCATCGATCAAATCTTCACTCAGCGACATATTCTCTAGAAACACCAGGAGCACGAGATCCCCAGACCTCAACACGGCCTATTTAAACACCATAGATCACACTGTGCTATTGATGATACGGTATTCCTGAAAAAAAACTGATACGGCTAGCATATACAGTCAGAATAGTTCGAATCTTATCGGGGACAGAGACAAAGGCAGTTGTTTGTTGTTTAACATTGTTCTGGAAAGTGTCATGCGTAACAAAGAATCCTCGGATCAATCGGCACTTGACATCCTCGGATTAATGTGACGATTACTACATACTACTAAATACTACTTGACTGGATCTATCAGATTGGGAAGCAGAGTCAGATGACGACGAAGTTCTAGAGAGGTAGAGAAGATCTTCCTTACTTGGTACGATCCTAAAAAAATCTGATCGCGCACAAAATCATATGATTCAGCCAATACATACAAGACAGTAGCTCACCAAGGGTACGACTGCTGAACTCGCGCTGGTGTAGTCTCTCGCCATATTAAGGCGGCGGAGCCTTAGGTATATATTTTGCGAAGTGTTACGAGCTAGGTAATCTGTATGACGGTGCAAATAGCCTGACGTAAAAAACGATAGGTTACGATAGTTGGGGCACGTGATCCGGATGCCGGACTCATGCAGTACCAGGAAGGTGCTTGTCAGTGTCCCGTAAAGCACGACAGTACGAGCTCGTTGGCTGGATCAAGTGGAGTCGCACCTTTCAGAGATCTAACGTCGCTGTAATATTCTCTTAATATCAGTACCTCGTTGTATTTATGTCTCGCTAAATGGATCAATAGTATTCGGCAAACAAAACGACACAAAGCAAATGCATTCCTGATTGAACACAAATGGTTAATGGATTTGGAAAATTGTAGATGCTTTATTATCATTATTTCATTAGCAGCTCGTGATAATGTCGTCCGTAATAGAAATAGAGCTCTCTGATTGGTATCGTGTAGATTCGTTTAAGTTTAGTTGAACATTGTGTTATTCGAGTATAGCGTGGTGGTTTGTTGTCTCTGACCTGCCGCTCTTATTGTTTGTCGAACTTTGTCGAAAACATTTATTCCTTTCGATTCCTCAGTTTAAGAAGAACTATCTTGTAAGAATCATCATTTTATCGAATTTTGTATAAATTAACGATTGTATCATTGTATCAAACTCATTCGACTAATAAAAAAATTAACAGCAGTTTCTATTCCACCATACACAAACAAACCTGTCAAAGACGAATGATATGAACTTCGCTTGGCTTTTCCGTCACCTAAAAGCACCCAAATAAACCATTTCGACCAAGCACTTTACTACTTTACGGAATCATGAAATATGGCGTTTACAGGCCGTTTCGCATTTGGCTGCACTCTAGTGCTCTAGTGGGTTGGTTGTGAAGCCGGACGTGTGTATATATAAATGGTATGTAATATGTATAAATTTCGTATATATCAACAGATAATGCTGCGTTCGCCAGAGCATTAGGCGGGACGTTTAGATTTCCAAATGTTACCATTAGAGAGTTGTTTAATACCTGATTAGCAATAGTAATGCTCTCCACCTTCTACCAGTAGAGAGGTTCGCACTTGGTAGTGTTTTGTTTTCGTTTCGTTGGAAGGAAGTACGTTACTAATTACCTAGTGGCTGGATCGTCGTCCAAAGGATCCTCCGCGTTTGCTTACCTAATCGAATTTAGCGGAATGATAATATATCATTTAATTTCTAGCCCAATCGGAAGCGGAGGTAGCAATATACGGGTGCTTTCATAGCTTCCACAGGCGGTCGTTATGGGTCCCTTGGCTCGAGGGGGTAGAGTGCTGTGCAAATGCCTACCAGCTGTATTGTATACTCCAATAGGAAGTGGGAATGGAAGAATTGTTAGCATTGCCGCCACGTATATTGTAAGCCACATCTAACGGGGATTTTACGTTTCATTCTCGTAAATATTATGGTTTTGCTCATTTAAGTTTTTGCTTCCGTGAAGCTATTAGAAGCTGGTTAATGAAAATTAATAAACGTACCGTAAATAACGTTCCAACCAAAGTAAACGGGAGCAGAGCCCCATCCGTTTAGTTTGCTACCCATTTTTAACCTGTTAACGCTTATTTTCTAGCAATGGCATACGGGTTTGCTCTACTGTTTACTTAATCATTACATGTATAGAGAAGGAGAAACTTAGACGCCCTAACAGTGCACAATAACTACAATAGAAAAGAAGGGTGTAGGTTGTAACCGAAAGATGCAGTTACTAAACTAGAAACTGTTGATACCATTTCATCCATATGCACGTAAACAAAATACCAATTTGAACTTCTCTCAACGCGCTACACAAAAATGGCGATTACTATCGCAAAATGTCAAAATATCTCTCTGTGAACTAAAATTATACTTGTAAAGTTCATTTATCGTTTGATTAAGCTTTTACTCCTAAACCTCTCAACTCATTTCACAGCTCGCACGACTTTATTCGTTAGATAAATCGTAAAAGGGTAGAAAAACAACGTTATGAAATACAGCAATAGGGTTAAAAATATTCCCGAAAAAACACTTGCCGAAAAAGGAGCTACCGGGAAAACACGATTGCCATAAATGCTTTAATATAACGTTAAATACAAAACCTAAAATACAATAGAATTTGGCCACCAAATCAATACGCAAGTCGTTCATTCCCACGAAAGATTTCAAAATGCTTGCAGAAGAATGGACGGGACAAATATATGTAGAAAGCTGCCTGCATACCGAGTCTAGTCTAATCAACACCAGATTATGTTTTTCAAAACGCATTAAACCCAACAGGGTGTTTGTTATGGATGGTAAAACAAATAAGATACATATACGCCCTGCTGACATCGTTCAATAAAAAGGCCCATTAAAATTTAGTCAATCGTCCACCCGGCAATTGTTGCATACGCTTGATATTGAATGATATGAAATCGTAGGGGACAGCTGATGTTTAAAAATATGTTCACACCGAACTGCACAACGAAATGTACGCTATTTCTTCCAGTACACGTAACCACACTGGACGAGGACTAATTTGATTGATCTGTTTGTGTAAAAAATTAACGTAACAGAATTCTGCTTTTCCCCCAACATAACTACATATAATCTTGTGGCCAACTGCAAGATTACGATCGCTAGCGCCCATTTTTACAGCACTAACGATCGAATGAGTAAAATCATTTTAAACCTTTCCCAACGCTGCTAGTGCCGCCGCTACCACCGGTCCCACTGTTGCTACTACTGCTCTGCGCATTCCCGTTGGCGACGTTACCATTGTTAGCAGCGCTGTTCGAACCACCGTTTCCACCGTTATTGTTGATGGCACTACCGCCATTGTGACTGTTGCTGTCATTGGAATGATTGTGTTGCGTTGGCGGGTTGCCAGATGCCGTCGTACTACGATTCAGATTGTTGTTCAGCGGTACGGTGGCACGTTGATCCTCCATACGGCCACCCTGGAGGCGCATGATAAGCGAAAAGAAATCCTCATCCGGCACGGTTGCACCACTGTTCGAGGTGGCTTTCGCTGGTGCGACCACGGGAACATCGCTCGCTTCCGCATCGAGCGTTATATTTGGCGTTGGCAGCTCCGACCGTTGTTCCTCAATCCGTGAACCCTAGAAACACACAGATAATTAGCATATTACAAACATTTACAACGTATCTCGGCGTTATTTGACGCTTTTCTATGATATTGTTACGGTTTCCTTCATATTTTTAAAATTTGTACCACATTTTTTGACGATTTTACTAAATACTTTTGAATTCATTGATAAAATCAGTCAATCATCGGTAAAACATTTAAACAATTATCCGTAATCGCATAAAAAATGTGAGACGAATCGGTACATATCAGGGAAATGTTTATAAAACGATAAAAAGCATTCAAAAATCTTCTGGAAAGTTTCCAGTGGAAACCCTTTGAGGGGTTCCCAGAATTGATAACAGGGCACACAAAAGCTCACCTGACATCTCATCAGCATATCCAGGAATGCATCATCCGGTGGTGTACCGAGTGTGACCGAATCTTTTGGTGCGGTTGACCCGGGTGCCGACGACGACTCATTGTTGTTCGTGGGACGGCTAATATTGTTGGCATTATCGAGCGATATTCGCTTCAATCCAGGCAACAGTGCGCGTTGTTCATCCATTCGTTCCGATTGAAAGTGTGCAATCATCTCCAGAAGCACGTTCCTGCAAGAAAAACGAAAACATGCGACTGTTAGGTATTAACACAGCCACACTAGGCGTTTGATTAAAAAAGTACCGACCTGTTTTCTTTGCCCGCCGGTGGGTTGTTGCTGTTATGTTGCGTCAGAGGTTTCCGTGCGGAATCAACACTTTCTGCGTGCGTGAGCTACATTCGACCGGAATAAAACAATCAGATATAGAAACCAGCGCCACCAGCATCACCGCTAATACGTACCTTCAGCGTGCAGCGCTGATCATCCATACGCTTGCTCTGCGATCGTGTTAATAAATCGAAGAAATCCTCGTCGTTGTTCTTGAAGCTGTTTTCGCTCTTTTTCACCTTCGACGGTTGGGACGGTGGGACCTGCGCATTGGCCGTTTGATTTTCCTGCACGCTATTGTGCTGTGCCAGCTTTTTGCCATCCGGTGTTAGCTACGAAACAACACAAAAAAAACACCAGATGAACCCACACTTCATTAGTCACTCGATCCCATTACTGATTGCGCAACGAACTCCGTTGATTTTTATGAGCTCCATCACTCGGGGAAAGTTGGGGAAAATTTGGCAAAAACATTCTTATCGCACCGGGTCTACTGATAAGACAGCATTACTTTTTCCCGCTCCGTACCTGTCACCTTCGTACACATCAATATGTAAGCACACGGGTGATAAAACAACATTCACTTGCACCTTTCCCGGAGTGAACTGATGACTCGAACCACACGATAAACCCGGCTGTTGCTAAAGGGTTGCCCCCGTATCGATGTCCCATTCCCATGATGCTACCCAGCGCTAGCCGTTACGCATCCAACATGTTCCCATCGATTATCATTGTTTGCCCTTGATTATAGCTGCCACTGGCTGTTTTTGCATTCGGATAGACCAACCGACCGGGCGCATTAGCGATAACAATCTCGCGGCCCATCGCCCCCCTACACCCCCACCTAATGTTTACCGAGTTTCCGATCAAACATCGTAAAGCATACCTTAATTAGGTCTAGCTGCTCCATGCTCTGCCGACGCAAGCGATGCTGTTTGCTTGCCGCTAGGGATGCCACCTTCGCTGCTGATTGCGTTTGGCCGTGCATCGGTGGCTGGCCGTGGTGCATTGGTCCGGGATCGTTTTCAGCTCCCTCCGACGATGCCTTCCTTAGGCTGACCGTATGTGTGATCCCATCGCCCGCTGCACTCTCCGTGCTGTACAGCTCCGGAAGGCCAAGCATTCGGCGCAGATCGGATATGTTCATGCTGGCCGTATTTTCGCCTACCATATCGCCCAACTCCTTCGCCAGCAGGTAGTGCGAATTGGCGTAGTGAAGCGCTTTCTCGTGGTTTCCGATCGAGGTGTGAGCATTGCCAAGGCTCCAGCAGGCACGTGCCTCCCCGATACGATCGCCCAGCTCCTGCGCAATGGCCAGATGCCGCTGATGATAATCGATTGCCGTGGGGAAGTCGCGCAACAGTGTGTAAGTATTGCCAAGGCTGTAGCACGCTTGCGCCTCGACCGCTCGCTCACCGAGCTCGATCGCTAGTGATAAAGTACGCCTGCAGATGGAGAAGTAATGCGATAATATTGGGGAATTGGATTGTACAATTTCGCCAACACACTGTTTCGCCCCAAACAACGCTCTACTCACTTGTAATGATTAGCCGCCTGCTCGAAATGACCGAGAAAGATGTGAGAATTGCCCAGATTGCTGTTCGCTCGCCGTTCCGCCGCCTTATCACCAAATTCGCGCGCTATTCTTAACCGCTCCTGATGATGCTCGATCGCCGTCTCAAACTGTCCGAGCAGATAGTACGTGTTGCCGAGATTACCGCACGCACGACCCTGTGCGCCCCGATCGCCTAGCTCGCGCATCAATCGTAAGTTTTGCTGATAAAAGTCGACCGCCTTTAGCAGCGAGTCCTGCACCTCGGACGAAAATTCACCCGGATCCTTCTGGCCGAGCTGCTTGCCCTTGGCGTGGTACACATTGCCGAGATTGTACAAAGCGCGACCCTCCGAGAGTCGATCCTCAAGGACACGTGCGATCGCCAGGTGACGTTGGCAGAAGATGGCCGCCTCATCGAACCGGCCCATCACCTTGAGTGTGTTGCCCAAGTTGCCGGACGATTTTGCCTCGCCCAATCGATCGTTCATGGAGCGTGCTAGCGTGAGGTCGTGCTTGTGGTACTGCATGGCTTTCGTGTAGTCACCGAGGTAGAAGTATGCATTTCCCAGCTGACTGTAAATGGCACTGAGCGTACGTAGATCGTCTGTACCGGCCTGGATCGCGGCCTGGAAGAATGCCACACCCGCGCGGCAATCCCCCGACTTGCACAGGCTTTCTCCTTCCAGCGGCCACTCGAGGCACATCGAAGAACCATCGTTGTTCTGCGGAAGAATCGAAAAAAAAACGACCGATGAGACACGATAGCACAACCGCTTAATTGATCTTGGCGCCCTAGGCGTACAAACGCAACGATTCATCTGTGCGCTACTCTTCCGGCCGCTTCGCAATCCCTCCCTCCACCATAACACCAGTATCAATTATGATTCACTGCTATTAGTGAGAAAAAACGGTGCGGGGGAAAGAGGGATTTAAAGTTACAAATGAAAAACAGACTAGCGGTTTGTTTCTCAATTAAGAGCATCTTGTCTTCGGAGCATTACACAGTAATACAAAAACTGCACACACTTTACATTACCTGATCGCTGGATAAATTTTCAGCACTTGCCGAGAGTGACGACATCGTGTACGGGCGTGTGCAGCGCTGTTGATCGGAATGTTGGAACCCGCTTTATGACGCTTTCCAGCTGCGGATGTCGATTTTCAGTTTGGCAACGGCACCAACCAGCAACAGCTAGAAAAACGCTCCTCTTCACGTTCGCCGAAAGAAAAACACTTTCCCTTGAGAAGAGACGGTGTTGTGGCGTTTTGTTTGTTTCTCGTTTTCCGCGCACCTTTCGCTCTTGCGGCTGACCCGCTTCTCTCGCTTTCTCGTTCACACCTATACTGCGATGCCCTAAACAAGCATCTTTGGCAACTTGTTGTTTTTGCGGATCGACCGGATAAAGATTCAGATGTTTCGCTTAATATCGATGACGACAGTATTCGATAAACGCAGTCTTTACAGTTCCGTGCACCGCTCGTACAAACACGAACCGCAATGTGCGGGGAGTATTCTTTAGCCAGTTACCAAACTACGAACACAACCCATGCCCCGGGTATACGATGCTTTGTTGCCCATGCAAACTTTCCTCAACCCGAAACCACATTCACTGTGCACGTAAAACGTTCAATTAAATACGCTGCGGGACACTGGCCGCTTCCGTAGGCAATACGTTACATTACGGGTAGCATTCGCACAAGGGTTGCAGTAGCTTTTTGTGATTTTCTTACGCTAAATTATCGCTCGATTTCTACTAATAAACAACTACAACACGGCACCGCGGTAGCGCCCGTCGTCATCAACGTTGACAGTTTGTTGACAGCTGATTTGAATTAAATCTATATAACCGTTGGAGCATCAAAGTTTTACATGTGTTTACGATTAGTTATTAAAAGAAGTTACAATTAAACAAAAACTAATCCCACAAAATATGGCTGTAATTTTTCTTTTCTCAGTACAAATTTCAAATACCGCTGTTTAAAGTTTCCTCAGTATATTGCATTATTAGTTATATTAACTTTCTAAAAACGGTAATCCCGCGAAAGCCTTCCTTATTTCTCCGTCGTCCTCCTCCGTGCGAGGAACATCCATCGCACAGTCGTTATTCTCCTCCAACTTCGTCTCGTTAAAATCCTGTGGAATATTCAACACTGGTTGCATGTACGCTTCTCGATGTATATCACACCATCGTTTACCCACTGCGGGAAAAATGCACTTCCGAAACACCATACACGTTACATGTTCCAATTTTTCGATTTTGATCCTTGAGAAACCCATCAGCCCAAGCGTGTAGCGCCAATTTTTCATCAACTTTGCATTCGCTCCCTGGTGTCTACTGTCCGGGGTTATGACAAGCAAGATTCCCTCCGATTTCAGCAAATCGTACGCCTTCTGGCAACATCGCAACCGTTGATCCGACGAGGGAAAATACTCCAGCAGCAAGCTAAAAACGATTGCATCGTAGTGTTCGCCTGGGAATGCCGTGATAGAATGGTGCTCCTCTGAAGTGAACGGAGTCGTAAGGTTTTGTTTCACTTCCACCTCTAGAAAATCGCAATGCCACACCGATGGGCGTGCTGGTGCAATATCGATGGCCGTTACGTCGAAGTCCGGAAAGCAAGCGAACGGATCATAGCAGCTACCCACATCAAGCAACTTTATTCGGTCGATCGTGCACGGGCGATGCTCGTGCCGGAAGCCAGCATCGATTGCCTGCATTACTTTATCATCCTTCTCACGGAACAAGTAAAGTAGAGGTGTTGGACCATGGAAGTAACTGCGGCAAGGCTCGTGCCGGAAGCCAGCATCGATTGCCTGCATTACTTTATCATCCTTCTCACGGAACAAGTAAAGTAGAGGTGTTGGACCATGGAAGTAACTGCGGCAAGATGCAACAACCCACTCGATGCGGCTGTTTACTCGTTTGCAGCTCACCTCCATCGTTCGGTCCCAGTAGCAGGTGGCCAGTTTGTGCATTGCTTCGGCGTAGCTTTTCAACAAATCTCCATCACGCACGTGTTCCCTCCATACCGCTTCCGGGTCTTGCTGCTTCGCTGAGTCGCGAAGTCGTTGATGAACGGATTTTATAAGCCCGGATAGTTCTAGCTGCTCTTGTGTAGCCATCGCAATCTCCACCGAATGCGTGCTGGTTTGATTTCAAAACAAACAAACGATTAAGCCATGGACGAAAGGCTACAATCACAATCGAGCATTTGACAGCTGTCACAGAAATCCAAACTGATATTATTTTCAATTTTATTTATACTTTTAACACACAATTAACAAAAAAGCCTTGTAGAAACATATAAAACAGCACAACTTAAATTAGAATCGCGTTATGCTCAAGTTTACCCTAGGTATACTAAATATTATTTTCATGAAAACACATTTGCGCGCGTGAGGACAGCTGCTCGAATGTCTTGTAACTGCTCGAATCGGTTTGCGGCTGGTTTGTGTTTCGGATAAAATTCAAAATTAACGCACAACGTTTGAAATACACTTTTTTATGTTACTTACTGTTGTACCCCATGCTTAATTTATCAGTAATGTTTACTAAATTTATATCGGCTTAATTTGAATCTAATAACCCTCTGTAAAAATGGATACCTCTTACCTTGCTCTAAATAAAAAAATCAATCTCAGCACTAACATGCCGAATTTTAACTTATTCTTAAGTAGTACATGTTGAGACATGTAAAACCTTGCTTTTCTGTATTTTTTTTTATTTTCGTGTTTACAGGTATTGTATATTTTTCGGAATCTAGTTAAAAAATTAAACGTACAAAAGCAAAACATTACCAAAAAAAATCATAAGCAAAATTTCCCTTTTATTCCATTGCCAATTTGTTCCTTGACTGTAATCTCGGACCAATAGTTTATCCCAAAAATTTATCTATAAGCGACGCAGCAAGTCCAAGCCACGTCCGCCCAATTGGAGATTGTTGAAGCTTATGAACTTTCTCGGCATCGTAATATGTGTAGTCCATGTAATCCTCGGGAGCAGTAGCAGATTCCTCGTACGAAGGGAAGGCTCGACAAATGTTTCCCACGGCGAAGAGGATGATCAGGCAACAAACAAATGCTAACTTCATAGTGATTGGTAGTGTACGGTTACAGAACTATCCGCAGAAACACCCGGCACTGCTTTTATAACAAACACCTTCAGGAAGGATTCCTTGTTGTGACATCAACAATAATGTTTAGTTTGAGCACCTTCTCGAAAAACAACGTTCAAAATGCTTTACAGCACGGATCTTTCCATAAGCTATTTATATCTTGCACTTGTTTGCCAATAGAAGTGTTTATCAAACCTTTTTTGTTTATGAAAGCGTCTGTGTTTGATCAAGTGGAGTAAACCGCTTTGGATTGATATCCAGTTAGAAGCACTTCGCAAGATGGACTGATTCTTCAAACTATAACAACAACCAACCAAAACGCCAACCGAGTTGATTAATTAAATTCAACAGCCGCACACACCCATTTCCACTTCGGCATCATCACACTAGTAAGTTGTGTTTTCCCTTTTTACACTTTTTGCACTACGGAGAAATGTAAAGCACATTCTTTACTGTTTTGACACACAAATTTGATTTTAAATTTAAATTCTTGTAATTACTACTCAATGCGTTGGTGTGCTGTACGATTGTAGTTGCACCAAATTTGCGCGTACACACAAACGACCACTCATTGTTTGACAGCTGTCACTTATACGAATGAGCACGTGGTTCGGTTTTTAGTACACAAAGCACAACGGTTAAATGAGAAACTCTTGCACGAACTTGGGAAACAAGCAGCTATTAATATTTAATACTACGTACGTTTGTTCAAAACAACTAACAAGATTTTTTCAAGCTTTTGGATGTCGACGGAGAAGAAATTGGAAAGCTTCATTACATTCAGGTAAAGAGTAGACATTATGGAAAATCTTAAACCTTTGTGTTGTACTGGAACCATATTTCCATGGCGTGATTTCTATGCAAGTGACTATTAGATTATTGTCGAATTGTTCGGGAAATATATTCAGAGTTTACAAGTTTCCCGTGGTATGGTCGCTTGGGACCCTTGGCGAAAAACTTCTGATATGACTGTTGAGGTGCTCTGGAACGTACTTTTACTAAGCAGTTGATTTGCCAAGGTTTTATTATGATTCGGGCAGATGGATCACCAAAACCAAGGCATGATTGGCTATAGTATGCGTAAAACGAATAGAAATTATACAAAATAATAATAAACTGGAACAAAAACTAAGTTAAAATCAAACAAACGTAGATTTTTTAAAATAATTATATTCTGATCAATTTAACCAACGGGTTAAATGCAGACAACTCATTTAATTAGGCTTGTAAAACTAGGATTTTCTTAACTTTGTCTTTTTTTTCTGCCACCTCGATACCAAACAAAATGTAATAATTATCAACTATAAATAATGTTAAAAGATATAGTTCAGTCCCAGACTAGAAAAAAGTCCACAAATACAAGTAATTGTTCGATTTCAAGGCGTCCGGGTATCCCATTTTAGTTCTTGTAAACGTAAACGTACAACGTAATCTTGTTAGCAAATTTTGCTAATCGAACGTTCTTTAAAAATGAAAAGCATTTCCAGTACAACTTTCGACCAGATTATGACATCCGATGTGTAAAATAATAGCGCAGATTATTAATGTTACAAATTTAGGACAAGCGCTTTATGGGTCACCGATGTTAATCAGTGTATCCAGACGGCAAACATGCGTTACACGCGGCGATCCATAAAAGTGTTTCGATTTGTTTACAGACACAAGTTATTATGTTTGTTATGATAATGCTCGCTTTGAATCATTTCAGATGTTGGGGACATTCTTAATGTGATGTCAAGCCGGTGCCGGCGTAGGCATTGCAACAAATCTGTGTCACCCAAACAAAATCAAGCTCTTCATAGACCTTCCCCCTCCTTTGCGCTCACACATATACGTTCCTAAACGCGTTACCGAATGGTGCACCGAAATTAGCATAAAAGAAATCGATCACCACCTCGTGTGTGTGTGTGTGTTTGCAGGTTGAGTTGAGCCTTCCCAACATATTATTTATCCACATGGTAGTTGTGCACCAGCTCACCAACACCAATCCCTGGGTGGGCGTTTCCGCTCGGCATACGCTTTAAGCGGTCCCACTCAGCCCGCTGTGTAGGTGTTCCGTCCATCGCAGTGCGTCCCAAACCATGCCAAATGTGATGCTTAGAAGTGGAATTATTAATAGCGTTACGCAAGGTGACTCGAGAGTGGAAGTGGATGACGCATCGGGCAGCCGGGCAGGATTGCGACGGCTAAGCGCCTTTTGCCAGTCGTCATAATCGTCGTCGTCGCCATCAATCGCGCGTCGGAAGGAACGGTATGAAATAATAATCGGCACCGGCAGTGCGAAACACCCGGGCGACTGACGATGACGGTGTTGATGGAGATAAAGTGATCGAGAGCATGACTTTTTTCCTACCAATTATTGATTTCTTTCACAGATCGGTTCGGTGAAGTACACGGGACGCGATGCAACATCATCATCGCCACCATCAGCATTCGGCAGGCACAGTCAGCACGGGAATGAATCGAACACGGCTTTGAACTTAAGAGCAGCACAGCCTGTGCGGAGCAAAACGCGTTAGAAGCCGTATCGATCAAACGCTATCGATCAATCGTAAAACCACACAGCGAGGCCGATTATTGTGGGAGGCATCGTTTGTCTTCGATCGTTTCGAGAAGCTATCATTAGCGAAGGGTGCAGTGGTTGAGGACTAACCTTCGATCACTCCGTCCCAATCATGACGATGCATCCTGGATTCTGCAGCAGCAGCAATATCAGACTTGTGGCGCATGAGAACGTTTCGAGGCTAAGAATCAACGACTCTACTCCAATTAACAATTGTTTCATTAAGAGCAATCGAAAACCAAACATACACAAGAAGGTAGCGAACTGTCTTTCCCAGCAAATTAAGCCATTTAAAATGTATTCTTAGCCAAAATTGCCTAGGAAACCATTTAGGTTCGCTTCCTAGTAGGAGGCTGGTAGGTAGCATGCAAATCCACATCAAACGCTAATGTCATTCCTCCATCACCGATTGCATTTTAGACCGGCGTAAATCATCACTAACTGCTGACAGGATGCACATTATTTTGAAAACGCTATTCCAAACATACATCGCCCGAAAGATGAAAGGGTTGTGGCTGTGAGATAATTCATCAACCACACGAATCACCCGACACCGAGCGCCACACAGCCAGCCACACGCAGACGAATAGGATCAATTTGGTTGAGGTTTGTGCGGCACGAGATTTAGTACCCTAGTTTGCAACCAGTCGGTTGATCCCATCGATCATGCTTAGGATATTAACTGTGTCCCAGTCATTGTGGTTCGTATGGCATACAGGGAGTAATTGGACTGATTTGAAGTGTTAAAAGCATACACCGAAGGAAGTTCTAAGCATTAACTCAGGTGTAAGTTGATGCAGAATACGATTGAATGCTTGAATTTTGTATTTGCAATTATGTTAATATGCCTTACTTCTTTTGCACTTTATTTGGTTTTCTATTAATACGTATTCGGTTCTAGATCATCCGACGAGCTTGATGCCGGGTTTGTCGCGTGAAAAATCGACCATGTATTTGGTTTTTAATTTGTTTTTGCGCAAGAGCGTTTTCTACTTTTGGCTCTATCGACAAACAAAAAAAATGTGTTAAAAAAGAAGACGGATTTTTACGATTTTCAATCAATGATCCTCTGACCTAGTGATCCTCCAAACTGTCAATGGTTTTTTTATATCTTTTCTTTTTTGTAAATTACTTTGTTAGACGTCGAAAAGGCATTTGACAACGTGGGCTGGCATGATGGGCTGGTACACAAGCTATTAGGTATGGATATTCCTATTTACATCCTGAAGATAGTTAAAAACTATCTTAAGCAAAGGACGTTTAGGGTAGCATTGCACTCCGCACTGTCAGACGTAGCCGATGCCCCTGCAGGCGTCCCTCAGGGAAGTCTGTTGGCCCCTATCCTGTATACCCTATTTGTAGCGGACATTCCTCATCTTCCTTGCGATGGTCAATTATTTCTGTTTGCAGATGATACTGCCATGGCGGTAACAGGTAGGAGACTAATAGATCTGAAAAGTAGGATGCAGCGTTGCCTCGACGTTCTCCTTCGCTATGCCACAGATTGGGAGATAAAAATCAACCTGAGTAAGACAAAGGCGATAATATTCCCGCATCGATTTAGAAGATCACTTATCCCTCCCCTGAGTGCAGGTCTTAGTGTAGCCGGAACATCTATCTCGTGGTCACCATCGGTAAGATACCTAGGACTTACCATAGATTTCAAAATGCTCTTTCGTGAACAGGTTGAGGACGTATTAACGAGGGGGCATATTCTCTTAAAGTGTCTATACCCATTAATATGTCGTAGATCCCGGCTATCCCGGCCCAACAAGTTAGCAATATACAGGCAAATTATATTACCAATGGTTGTTTATGCGAGTCCGGTGTGGGACTCGTGTGCAAGGACTCACCTCAAAAGACTACAAGTCATGTTGAACAAAATGCTGCGCATGATAATGGATGCAAGCCGTTTCACGCGAAACACTGATCTGTACTCCATGGCAGGAGTAAAATCGCTGAAGGAAGTAATGGAAAACTCAGCACAACGTTTCTACAACCGTTGCGCAGCCTCACCTTTCCCTCTGATTAACACCTTGGAACCAGAGTTGTAATGTTTGTTAAGTGTTTGTATAAGTAAAATTTAGGTTAAGCTTAGAAAATAAGTATTGGGATTAAAAAAAAAAAAAAAAAAAAAAAAACCCCTTCAGGGGCACTTCCATGTATGCACCAAGTGCAGAGAAATATAGAACGTCTAACACGGCAATTGTAACCATTTTGTAAAGCATAACCTAGCTAAATCCTAATGACTCCGAATCAAACTGTACGTATGTTCCTTAAATCGCAATAAACTTTTGTATGTATGTTCTTTTTTGTAAAGATATCATACTATGCAATATGTTCGAACTATGATAGTATATCCTGGTCGAAGAAGTTGGAGTTGGTGATCAATCGGAATACCGTTTACAGCTGTTTCATCATACTTTAAAACATTTTCTCACTCCTGGAGAAAGGCGGAAACGTACAATAGGACACAAATTCTGACATCTGCCATCACAGTTTGTTACGACCTAAGCCGAGAATCAACCGAGACTTTCTCAGCTATGAATAAATCAAACAACAAAATGTAATGAGCAAACCTTTATCGAAAGACCTTATCCAATCATCACATAGCCAATACGGAATAACACACGATGCCAAGTCCCGTAACAAGCTGAAATAAATACGAATATTTATTTGACAAAGTGATTAAGGTCCTAAGAATGCTTCTTTGAATTTGAATTTGAGGAAAATCTAATTTGTTGGGATAGTCTACCAAGTGATCAAGGTCCTTCCAAGAGCAGGTATTATCCAAGAGCGCTTCTTGGAGGCAGTATCTGAGGAAAATTGTATTCAAAAAAATTCGCAGAAATGCGAATTTAGAAAATCCTTAATAATAAACATAGCAAATTGATACTAAATTTAAAATATTTGAAAAAGTATTGATGTTACTAAAATTTTTCTTTAACGAATATTTATAAAATACGTAAAATTTTTATGTATTTTTTAATTAACAATTTGACTGCGTTTTTGAATGTTCATTAAAAGGTATAAATTCCAAATCGATCTCTTAATACCAAGTTTAAACAATGAGTCAAGCAGTGTTTGCAATACTCGGATTTCTCTGGTCTTCATTATTCGCATAAGTCGGAAAATGAATGTAAACTTTACACTAATTAAAACAAAAACCAAATAAACATTTTTGTTCATTCGCTCATTAAAAAAGCTTTTACAGAATGTGCTGAAAAACTTCTAAACTTAATAATGACGATCTTCTTTAATTACTACCACTTCACTTCGTTTCGCGAGTTTTATGTTACTATGAACATAAAAAAAAATTATTTGTTTTCCGTAATGTTTAAAATAATGCCTTTAATCGATAGAATTTAAGAGGATACGAATGTGTGCACTTGCCTACGGAGGTACATAAAATTTTCATATTTCCCGGCGAATCATCTAAAAACAAGTCAATGTTAACCATCGGTTACGCCTCGGTGAAGGTCGCCCTTTCCTTGTGCGGCTGTTTAGTCACATTTTGGTCCCCGAGCAGAAGCAGAAAGAAAATGGAAAAATTAAAAGCGACAAAAAAACCCAACAATCATGTTTAAATATTATGCGTAACCGGGCGAGAACCTATGGGAATATTTATGTTTTTCTGCATGGGATTTTGTTTTTTCGTTAGTCGACCGCACATTCCGACCCTCTCGCCAACGACCCGTTAAGTTGAAATGCTCGAAAGGGTTCTATTTGGGTGTA
>KZ063523.1:0-30157 GCA_002091835.1 Anopheles maculatus
GAGTATGTGAAGGAAACGAGAGTATCTTGCTCGATTGTATATGCGATACGCATAAGCTGCATAATTAAAAACAGTACGGTGATAAGGTGACGGATGCGAACGCAGACGCCGAAGAGCTCTAGATCGGTCTCTACGAAGTAAACGAAGGGTGGAGTCCGTCCATGGGGGGAACGAGGGGGGAAAGAAGGGGGACAGCATGAAGGAAATGCTGCCTTGATAACATCACAAAATCTATCGGTAGCCTCATTCACCGAAATAGAGGAATCTAGAAAAATCCAATCGGTGGCACTCAGAATACGAACCAATTTCGCGGAATCCAGAGCTTACGAAAATTAAATCCTCGGCTCATATTGGGAGAAGGGGAGGGGAGAGAGGTCAAGAAATTGTACAACAATATGATTACATAGTGTTCGAATCAAAATACAACAAAGTTGCAAAAGCATACCGTTTATAGCGATATCGGAGGGTTCGCGCATGAAATCGCTACAGTCGAACCAGTGTATCAGATTTCCATCCTCGCATATGATGAACACGGTCGGCGAAACACTGTCCACTGCTACAATTAAACCCTTGTTTGTAACAGCCAATCCAGCGACAATGTCAATGTATCTAAAAAGCAGAACATTATGTATGATAATTAGAATCAGACCAATACCATCCGACAATCACATCTGACAAGAGCAACCCGACAAAAGAGATATCTCCAACACCGCTGCTGCTAGCCCACCTGATAGCGATCTTCTTGATGAAATGGCCGTTTTTGGAAAAGATTTGCATCCTCGAACGCTCGTTGCCCCGATCGCACACGACAAACTTGGCACTGGTGCGCATGACGGCCACCTTGCGCGGATAAAACAATTGACCCTCCTCCTTGCCCGGTACGCCGAACGAAAACTTGAACGTGCCATTCTTTTCGAATATCTCGATGCGATGATTGTTCGTATCGGCCACAACGATTTCCTCGTCCACGCCCAAACAGAAACCGTGCGGCGAGTTGAACTGTCCCTTCGTTTGCCCGAGCGATCCGAACTTGGTCCGAATCTGCATCGGTGTGGCCTTCGTACGCCCATTCACACACACCGACGGCTGGAAGCGACTGATAGCCATGTCGCTGCCGGCACCGTTCATGCCTGCACCATCGATATTGGGCATGTTCGGTGGAACGGGCAGGATAGGAGACGTCGAGCCCGGCAACACGCCAGGGAAATCGTTCATCATCGGCACACTGTCCAGGCTGGGATGGGGCGTAAGCATCGAACCGTTGCCGGCCATGTCCTGACCGCCCATCGAGTATTTGGCGAGCGCCTGTATAGCATGCTGATTGCCGGAAATCAGGTCGGCCAGTGTAAAGTTCGGCGTTGCGCCAGCGGTCGGTACCGTCGCCGGATTGTTGTTGACAACCGGTACTATCGAATCGGTCATATCATTCGCAGACGTTTCGCCGGCCAGATTGGCCAACCGGTGCAGATTATACTCGGCAATGCTCGACAGCCCGGGTAGGCTTGGCGGACCCGCACCAACGACGACGCCCGGTGACGGTGTACCGCCAGTGAGTGGATTTGAAGCGCCGGAAATCGTTCCCGCACCAGTCGCCGGTTCCGGAGTCAGCACATTCGGCAGCATGTAGGTAGTGCCAAGGGTCGAAATGTCGCCATCGAACGAGGATTGCATCGAAGTTGGCAACGAAATGGGACTGCTGGCCGTTACCGATGCAGTCAGCGGACCCTGGCTAAGTCCACAACTCCCATTCGCTGGCTGATGATGTGCGTCGGAAACCATTATCGGTACGCCGGGGAGTGTAGGTGATGGAGTGGTTTCGTTCAAACTTGCAGGCAAGCACGATTCGGTACGGAACTTGCCAAACAATTCCGGTACGAGCTGTTCGAACTTCTCGTAATTGCTTTGAAACTCGATCGAGAACTTTACGTCGCCCTTTGGCGCGGTGCCCATCACTTGGTTCAGTTGGGCGCATATCATGCTCTTCAGGCTCAACAGTTCCGGCCCGTTCGCCTGATCCAGTACCTTCCGGGCGTACTTAGTGGCGACTTCGATCTTTTCTACCGATTTCGCAACATTATCGTACAGATCCATTATTTTCAGCTCTCGTTCGGAATGCAGCTTTTCCAAGTTTTTCAACGCATTTTCCCGGCACTGTTCGAGCACCGCCTTAAAGCTCTGGAATGACTCATTAATAAGCCCCCGTGCCGTCTCGTACTGGCTCTGCAGTTCGTGCAGCGACGATTCCAGCTTGGTGGTCGCTTGATTGCAGTACTCGATCTTGGTTTTTGCTTCTCGCATCGAACACTCCAGCTCCTGCCGCATCGGTTTTTCGGCTTCGCTGATGATATGGTAGTTGTGATCGTTCCCTTTGTGCTCGCCGATCAAACATTCGTTGCACACCGGGGTGGAACAGTTGAAGCAGTAGTACTTCAAATTTTCCGTAGCGTGCACCGAACAGTACAGCGGTTTGTGGATGGCTACCTTTTCCGACGACTTGCGCAGATCTTCCAGCTGCACGACCTTGTGGTCTTCGAAGCAGCGCATATGCTGATGAGCATACTCGCAACTGTCGCACAGAAAGTTGGCACAATCATTGCAGCGCGAGACGGCCATCTCCTTGCTCTTGCATGAGGTGCACGCGAGCTGCGCCGGTTCAATCGTGGACAAATCGAGCACGTTGCTCAAAATGTAATCCTGATGCAAGCCAGCTGCACCCTTCGGACCGATCGGGGTGGACTGTTTGCAAATGGTGCAAACAATTGTATTTCCATTTCCGCACTCCAGATTCTTATCGCTGGAACCGTCGGTCAGCAGCTTATCCAGGCAGCTTTCGCAAAACACATGCAAACAAGACAGCACACGAGGTGACGTGAACTTGTTCCTGCAAAGCAAGTGATGTAGTTAATAAAATTCATATAATCAAAACGAGCGTTATGATTTAACAACGGCAACAGTACCAATTTCACCACCTTAATAATGTGCGTCACTTACTTGCATAGTGTGCAATCCTGTTCCATCAAATCGGAAAGCGAACTGTTGTCGAGCTGGAAATCGCCACCGGTACTCCCGTTCTCGCTCAACGCACCATTGCCCACGTTCTCCAAATCCAGCATATCCTCCAGCTTAAACATCTCCGGGAACATACCGCTGCCGCTGCTGGTGCTGCTCCCGTTGCTGCAAACGCTGCTACTGCTGTTCGGCGACGGACCTCCAATCAACTTCGGCACAAGTTGTTCCGAACGGGGAGACACCGATACAGTGCCGCTTGGTGGCGTTTGCTGCAAAATCGTAACAGCGGAAGAGTTCGTGAGCACCGTAGACGGTACCGCACTCGGTATCGCCGACACACCGGATGTCGTTCGATCCACTACACCAGCGGCAACCAACTCCGGAGATGCAGCTGCAGCCACCGAAATAACCATCGATTGAATGGTGGACGACGCTCCAGCCGAAGCAGACGTAGATGAAACCGGTACTTCTCCAACAACCGATGAGGTCGACACTGCCGAAGATCCACCGGAAGACGAAGTCGACGACGAAACAAGCGAACTACCGCTACCGTTCGCGCTTCCACCGGATTTACTGGTCGAGAAAGAGTACATTTCAGCAAGCGTCATATTAGCCTCAGAAAATCACTACAACCACCACCACCACCAACCGACCACCAACACTGCTGACGGTCCCTCGTCTATCCCACTGCACACTGATGCAACCACCACCGAAATATATTCACTACGGACGCAAGTTTTCTTCCTGGACTCGGTATACGTCAATCGCAGTCGAGCCCGCAGTTGTGCACGGTTTGGCTTTGCGTGTTGAAAACTTACTTGATGGCAATAGGAAAAGACCAATTATTGACAGCCGAGCGCGGTGTTGATCAGTTTAGTTGCCGTTCAAAAGCTTTACACACTACTCCAATTCGAAGTAGCCAATGACGATGGTGCTGCTGTGGTGATATTTTAGACCGTCCAGGATATGCGTGATTTTTTTTTTCTGATGCTGCTTGCCTGTTGCTTTCTGCACGATGTTACTATCGATGAAGTTTTACGTTCTTTGGTATGATGTGAAAGCTATGTCCAACTGGCTGCGCTGCGTCCTTTACAACACACACCAGAAGAATTCTATGTTCACTCTATTGCCAGTAGGTTTTGTAGAGCTTGGATTGTATAAGCCGTTTATATTTTCCAATGACACTGATTCCAGTGATATCAGATGACTAAAACGATTAGGCCTGCTATTTTGCTGTGGTTTTATGCAGTTCAGCCCAAAATCTGTAAAACATAAAAGAGAGAAAAAAAAAATCAGTATGTTGAATATCAATCATGTTATATAACGCATGTCTTTGACATGAACGATGACAAATTAAGGTCTTGAACGACAATTAAACCGCCCAAAATTACGATGAACATCGAAACATAATCGCACTTACATAACTCACTTTCTTTCTCGTAGGCGAGGAAGTTACTAAGAACCAACCAGCTTCGAACCAAAACCCACCATCGAACGACCTCTTCTCATTTACATAAACGTCAACGGGTCAAGTATTGCGGCATTTCTGCTTGTCTCCGAATTTATGTACCGCTAAAGGACCACTTTTTTGTCCCAAAAAGCTATAAAATTCCGTACCTAGCAACTATGCAAGACAGCCAAAGCACATGAACAATAATCTAACAATCGGAAACACTCCAGTGGAAAGTACTCTCATCATCAAACCTTTTTCACATGGACACATCTCGAAATCTAAGTAACCCTTGCTGAGTGTCATCCACGATCCCCCGCAGGTCCATTCAAAGAAATCGATTCGGACAAAATATGTACTTTTTTCTCCTACATTTCGGTTTCCATCGTCATCATGTGCGATGACTTCATGCAATATAAATTAGGTACAGAGAACCACATTGTACGACGTTAACGAAACAATCGACTCGATGACTTACGGCAAGAAACTACAACAACTTCCAATGGAGGGTACCCTCCATTTAAACAGATAAGCGCACAAATTATAACTGAATAAAAAAGATCTTACCAATCTAGAGAACATCTATAAAACTCAGGAAATACAACGGCAAAGCGGTAAAAATTCAAAACTCTCCACACGGTAAATCCTGGTACTAAAAAGATATTTCGTGTTGCACTGCTACAATAACAATGGCAGATAAAACTTCATTCCTTCCTGATCAACAGCACATGCACAGGGACACTCCAGCATAGCAACGAGAAGATATGAAAGGGATCTTTGTCAAGTTTTGTGCCATTTAAGCCAAATAGCTGTCCGCCTCCATATTAAGAACTGCATATCAAAACAAGTAATCAGTGTCCGTTGCCATAGAAACGTGGTGAAAAAGAACTTCCAAACGACCGTTCTCATATACGATCGGGTTTGTTACTTGTAAAGTGTTCCCATCGTGTAATTTTCAATAAATGAACGTTATGTAATTAATACTGCTATAAATTGCAAACGCTATAGAATTGTTATTAAATTTTAATAATAAATAATACAATCGCGATTAACCGATCGAAAACAATTACCCTTGAAGGGCACTCTCCAATTCGACCAAAACTCATATTACAATTTTTCACTGTAAGCTGGACGCAAAAGGATTACCGGAGGATGCTAGAATATGTGAGTGTATGTATGCGCACCAATACTAGCGAGACAAATACGCGAAGCAAGCTTTTTAGAGTCACGTTCCGCCTAGCTACGGGCGGAAAATTGCATAACACCCCCATCGAACCGTGCGCGCTGCTAGCTAACGGAAGAGACACAACCCACGACGACGTTACACGCGAGACTCTCTCGCCCAATATGTAGGCGAAGGTAAAGGTTACAAACTGGAGAAAATTGGCAAACACACCCTAAACGCAAGAACTGTAATAAGTAATATCCTTTTGCGAAAAATGACTTCCAGCTTCGAAAAGCGCTGGCGCTGATTTCCTGATTTCCTAATTTAAACCAATTACAAGTTTACTGCACACAAATCTGCAACAAAACGTGGAGTTTTCGTCTGAAAGGAAATATAGCACCAAAATTGCACGTAGCACAACACACAGAAACTAATAACGGACGAGAAATTAAAAATCGATTTCAATTTGTACGGTTGCAATCAATAAACCGATAGTCGCGTGTGAAAATGAGAGCACATCACTTATGCATTACATAAAAGTATCCTATACCATTCTCAGCACTAGAACATCACAAATCGTCAGAGTATCATGGATGAGCCTGAAGCACACTTTTACACGAATTTTTAAGGCAAGAGAAACAACAATTGTTCCACAATAATCCTTGCAGGCACAGGATTGTTTCAATTACGTTGTACAAACATTACATAAACCAGTCTCACGGTATCGCACACGGTTTTGTTGTGCGTCCTCTGAGGGCTTCACATTATCAAAAACGGTATGAAAAAAAACGTTCAACTAATAAAGTATCCACGCACCCAGCACGGTAGGAGGATGATGACGACAGTTCGTCTGCTGCTGCGGCTGCTGACTGGCTGATCCTAGTAGCTGCTGCCCCGTGTGTTAGCAACTGAGCGAGTCAAGCAAGGAAAAGCGTCTTTTCTAACGCTCGGTGTGTGTTACGTGGACCGGGTGAGAGTATAAACGTTCGATTTCAGAGAACGAGAGCGAAACATCTTCCTTGCGCGTTCTGCGTCGCCATTGCATGTAAACACACGCGGTGCATACAACGCATCCCGCCCCATAACATCGCACGCCATCGGTGGGTAAGAATTACAGAATGACGGGCGCCTGTTTACTGTGATCGGTGCGTCTGGGAGCATGGGAGACTTGGCCAACTGAGAGGAAACACCATTACGTGAGACAAAGTTTTGTGCACACATATTACATTGTGAATAGGAACGGGATCCTCTATGCTAGTTGGAGACAGCTGAGCTTTTTCGCGAGATAATTAAATCTGGACGCAGAACGTTTTTTTCTGGATTCCTGTGAGGGAACAAGAGAACCGAGAGAAGCGCAGAATGTGCACGTGAATTTTCCACTTGCAACGGATTGATTGAGATGTCCGAGGAAAAAGTTAACGTCATCGCAACGGCGGCATCAATTTGTCCTTGAATTTTCAATGGGTGTAAAAAAAACCGTACATAAATGAGTAACAAAAATAAATTTTATTATTAATCACCACTACAAAATGTCATGTGGTAAAATTAATAACACTAATTACCTTCCCAAAGACACACACACACACTGAATTCCACACCTATACTTATAGGAACCACAGATTGTGGTGGGGTGGATTTCCTTTCTGGGTGGCTAGCAGAACTATTTTTAATTCAGCACCATTCGCCATTTAACAAACGGGTGTCCCGATATGCTTAGCGGACCGGATAAACAAGGCGGTAAAAACAAATCCTCGCTTTTCGTACGTTTGTTGTGTGACGCGAAGAAGAAGCCGTGATTATGTTGTAATCGTATTTCATATTTGTGTTTCCTTGCAAAGAGCATGCTTTGAGCGCAACATAACCTTACTTTGCGGTGAAAAAGTAATCAGCATGCCGGGATATAGCCAGCATTTAAAATTGGTTGCCGAATACAGTGGTTATTAGAAAATTGTTTAAAATTGGGTTTATAAACCCGCTTGGAGAACATTTCTATTATGTATGAACAGATTCTCTCAATTCGCTGTGTTATGATTCCTTATGATGGCCGGTTTCATTGATATGCTATGTTCTATGCTTTTCCATATACTAGATGTTCTTCGTCCGCATTTCTTGTTCGTTGGCCTGATTGTTGCGATATTCGCGCGGCACCGAAATCACGTCAAATTCTCACACACCCTCTTACCACTTCTTTGATCACAGTTGGTTCCGCACACACACACCTACATGCACACACGCGAAGAAGTGCGCGCGCTGTCAGTGGAGCACATTTCGGACAAACGCACCACAGCATCATCATCATCATCATCACCGTCCGAATCGTTTTGTGGAAAGAATAGCAGCCGCAGAACGCACAGACGCACGTACACACATACTCACACACAAACACTCAACACACTACTGTCACACCTTTCCTCCCGGCGTTCGTTACCGTTCTTCGCTTTTGCGAACCTCGCGCAAGAACAGCGCGCGTGCGGCGTAAACAGCGTGAGCGAAGGGAAAGGTGTACAGCGAATTACTGCGACAATTTAAAGCGTATAATGCGCGAGTTCTTCCCAGGACAAGTTCTTATCCACGTTTCAGAATGTACGATGTCGCAAGCAAAATTTAAACCTTCGTTGGGAACAAGACTATTAGGCAATAACACGCGAAGGGCTCCGAACGGTACGACCGAGGAAAGATTAAATCGATATCAATCTGACGGGAGCCTTTCAACCTTCTCCCCCGTCCAACACTGTCCACTGCGACACTACGATCAATGAAAAGCAAGAAAAAAAAAAGAAAGAGCCATACAAAATCACCCATCCTCGGCTCCACAATCACGGCGATACGCACTATTTGCACAACCTTTTGCAGGACAGATCAAGGTAGCAAAGCTGTACGATTTTTCCACCCAGAAACTCACACTTCCGGTGGGCTGGATGGGACGGATGAAGGTGTGAAGCTGTGATTTGTTTTCCCCCCTTTGGTAGTACCGAAAACCCTCACTTCGAAAGGAAAATGCGATTGCATCACACCGTATCCAGCACGCACAAATGTCGCCAATCACTCACGCGAAACGGGCAGCTCGTGGCAGTAGGCACAGGTTTACTCAAGTTTATGCAAAACGGAAGACGACCAATTTACCTGCATCCTGAAGTTGCGGTGAAAAAATCCCGACCGTGTAAAATCTGAACCTCCTGTGTCACCCTGCCCTGCTTGTTGGTGGTTGCTTCGGCGCACTGTAGACATCGCCGTAGGTTGGCCAATTTGTGCACATCAATGTGACAGTCTCGCAACCACCGACCGCTTTGACGTTTGGGTAATGACAGCAACAGCGGAGTTTTGCAAAATTAATTGAATGCGGTTTGGTGTAAAGAAACGAACTTTCCTTGAATTTTGAGAGACCAAGAGGCATGTAGGGCAGGTTCCTCTTATCAGAAAACAACAGTAATGCAAAGATAAGGTTAATTATTGGTACAGCATTTCCTTTCACCTTGAACTGCTATAGCAACCTCGGTGTATACAAACAATTCGTGTCAACACAACATAAGGCTGAGCTTTTATGTTTTATGTTGCTTTAAACGGGTTTATGCTGAATATAGTAACAAAATAAGAACGCAGGTATGTTACAACGTACAACGTACAATGTTTTAAGCTTATAAAATACAACAATCAAGCATTAATGTCAGCAACTTTTCCATCATCTACAGTTGCCGGCTTCAACACCCAGCTGCGCCAGGCATTCCAGCCATTGATCGAAAAAAGGCTGAATTCTATAACAAAACCAAGATTCTATTCACTGTCATTCACCATGGCTAACCAATACGGAGCAAACCGCAACCTTATGAAGCAAACCTGCAACAAGAACGTTGGCAGCAGGGTGGAGATTTTAAAATGGAGCCAAGAGATGGATCTGCTAGCGTTCAGCACCGAAAAGGGTGAAGTTTTGTTGCATCGCTTAAAATGGCAAAAAGTGTGGCAACTGAGCCCACCGGAAGATGGACTGAAGGTGCGCGGTATAGCGTGGCGACCTTGTGAGAAATTCATCGCAATTGGTAAATGGTGTTCCGTGAGCTGCTGCTACTCGCGAAATGCTGCCCAGAAATAACAACAATTCTTCAATTTCGTTGCAGGCTATAGCAATGGAACCGTGCTACTGATCGATTTGGAAACGAAGGAAGAAATTCACAGCTTCTCCGTTCAAACGGACATTACGTGCTTGTCCTGGACAGAGAATACGGATGAAATTGATTCCGATGACGTGAGTTACAATGCGGTGGTAAGTGTGCCCTCCCGGTACGTCATTATCGAACAGCTCTAATGGGCAAATGAATTGCTTTTAGACGAGCCATACCAAGTACCTGCCGGAGCTACCCGTGCTCAGTTCCTTGTCCTCATCGGCAAAGCCTCTAAATCCAAACAGAAGCAGTTACTGCACTAAACACATCCTTAGCATTCTTCTGATCGGTACGACTACCGGTCAGGTGTATCTATCCGCCCTCGGCATGCTGGCCTGTGGAAGTATCGATGTGTTCGGTGCACTAGGTCTTTCTTCCACATCATCGGCACGCATTCGTGAAGCAAAGATGAGCCACGACTTTAAGCAGCTGATTGTGGGGATTGAGCAGGATGAAACACTAAACGTGATTGTGCTGGAAAACGAGGTACTGCACAAAAATGCACCCGCGGTGCTTAATCTGGCCCTGAAGCACGCCCAAATACTCAACACGATGGCGTACATGAACGAAACGATTGATTGTATCGTCGAGGCATGGGAAACGGTGTTGCTCGAGATGGACAACAAGCTCACCAACTACGCCAAAGACCAGCCCGATGGTTCGATATCAGCCGATTTTCTCGAACTGCTCATGTTCGGTACTGCTTCACCTTCGCTTGAACAATTTCTGCTGCGAGAGCTCACCGAAAAAGGTCTTCGCAAGCTGGGTTACAGTATCGAGCTGAGCTATGTCACCATTCAGCGGCTGGTGGTGAAACCGCTCTACACCGCAATCCACGCCATGTTTTACCATCTGAACACGCTCGATGGAATGCTCCGGAACCGGTTCTACTACGGTACACTGATGCGCGACATGGCCACAGCTACGGAAGTGGTGCGAAGCTGTGGTGCACTGCAAATCAAGGCGCACGAACTGCAGCAAACGATCGATGCATCGAAACGAGACTTTAAAATATTTTTCCGCTGGCTGTACGTCGTAATAGTGCGCGTAATGGACGAAACGTTGCAGGAAAATCATCCCACAATCACGCAGCGGGAAATTCATTATTTGGCTCAATTTTTGAGCAACTTTGATACCGCCGCACAAAGCACCGAGGAGGGTCGGATGGAATCTCGCCGGAAATTCAATCTCGAACGGGTTGGTCAGTACCTCGAGGATAAACCACTGATCCGTCCGATGGCAAAGGATGATGAGAACGGATGGAAAAAGTTGCTAGAGCAAAACGAGTGTTTGCGTAAGTGTGATGCTATTTATCCTCACTACGAAAACATGTCTTTGCTGCAGCAGCAAAATCTTCTGAAAAAGAACATTGAACAACTGTTCGAGCAGCCGGGTAAAGTTATTGGGGCGGACTTCAAGCAGAAGAACTTGCTCACAGTTCAAACATCGACGGGTTCGAACGGTACGAATGTCCGTTCGTTTGCATTTGCATGCCATCCTCGCGATCACCTAACGTTACTGGCAATCGTTCAATCGAACCGCAGCCTGCTGCTGGTGGAGTGTTTCGATGATGGAGGCCTCAAAGCCGTACGATTGCACTTCGAAGAGAAGCCATACTTTGATCAGCGGTTCGATGCGATCGGTACGCTTACCTTTCAGCATGTGGACTTCTACGATGAGGACACGCTTTCATTGCTGTTACGCGCTCACGCCCCAAACGACGAACGGACAACGAATTGCTACTTTCTTCAGCTCAATCTTGCTGCCGTGCGTGAATTTTTGGCTTCAACAGAAGTGCGAGCATACATGCAAACGGTAACGGAGGATGCAGCGGGCTGTTCGGCGATCAATGTGTACACGCTCATCGACGAAAGTTCGCTCAAGTTGCTCGAAAGTGGAGATGGTCATAAAATAGCAGTGTCTGGCAAGCGTAACGTGATCGCTTTGCTGTCGGAATCACAAAAAAACGTACGCATCTACGATATGGATGGACAGGACGAGGAGGATGACTTGCTGGATACATCGTCGCAGATAAACAGCAGTTTGGAAAATAGCCAGGAATCGGTTCAAACGTGAAGCATTTTTTCTTACATGAATTGTGAAATAAAACAGGTTACGAAAATTTATCAAGCGCTGAATGTAGATGATCCTTGTCCTCCCCTAGGAAACCGAGAAAGCTTACCAATTGCTTATTATGAACCATTAATAACATAAAAACAGATTGATACGTGGTTGATACGTCGTTTATTAAGCTTTTGTTTCAACGGTCCGCTACAAACTATCCATCAGGATACGACACGCCAACGACCAACCACCACCCCCATGCAAAAAGGATCCGACTTCTTACAAACGACGTCCACGACGACCACCCTTGCGACGGGTAGAATCGGATGGAATTGGCGTCACATCTTCGATGCGACCGATCTTCATCGACGAACGGGCCAGCGCGCGCAGTGCCGATTGAGCACCCGGTCCGGGTGTCTTCGTACGGTTACCACCGGTAGCACGGAGCTTGATGTGCAGTGCCGTAATGCCGAGCGATTTGCACTTTTCGGCCACATCCTGGGCAGCCAACATAGCGGCGTACGGTGAAGCTTCGTCACGATCCGCCTTTACCTTCATGCCGCCGGTCACTCGGGAGATGGTTTCCTTCCCGGACAGATCCGTCACATGCACGAAGGTGTCGTTGAAGCTGGCGTAGATGTGTGCCACGCCGAACACGATCTCACCGTCGCGGATCTGTGGTCCAAGCGAAACCTGAACCTCTTCCTTCACTACTTTGTTCTTGCGCGATGGAGCCATGGCTGAGTGATGATAGCCGATCGAATATTGAGCACCGGGGGTTGTATTTTCCTCAAAATCGAAATACTATGGCGAACGTTTCGGTGTTGTTCGATTAGGTGGTGGCGGAAAAAGGAAAGAATCTTATTTTCATCATGCTTTGGTTTGTTTGGCCGGTTGTCAAATTTGACGTTGTGTCATATTGCGGCATTTGGCTGCGTACGTGAAGAGACGTGTACTAACCTTGGTAGCGAGAAACGACCACACTGCATTCAAGTTTAGTTTTCCCGGTACCGTTGCGCGCAAGATTTCATTCGGAATTTTTCCTCTCAGATGAATAACACAAAATTATTTATGAAGTAGATGTTATGGGTACTTAAGCCAGTACCTATTAAAATGTTTTAGAATGTCCTTCTTTTTATTTACTACTGGCACTCGCTTTTACAAAGCATTTGAGACGATGTCCTTGCCTTGATACACACACTCTCCCGCAATCCATGTTGATTGCACGTTCAAATGGTCATCTAGCAACACAAAATCCGCATCTGCACCATAATCCAACGTTCCTTTGCGCTTCTCAATGCCCAAACAACGGGCCGGATGAAGGGATGCAGCCTCCAAAGCGTATTCGATTGAACAATCTACGAAAAAGAAGAACAAGGCTGTATGGGTTACGTCCGCTTGAAACTACAAAACATCGCTAAATGTTAGTCCTGCACGCACTGGAAGCCTTCATGAAGAACCGAATACACTCATCCATCGGTGCAATGCTACCGCACAGTGTGTTGGTACCGGCCACATACGCTCGCCCAGCTCGAATCTCCATCTCCATCTGTCCAATCCGATGCCGTCCTTCGGCCAGCCCCATGGCCGATATGGCATCCGTCACCAGGATCAATCCGTTCGGATGAGTTTTGTACGCAATACGCAAAGCGGCCGGATGCGTATGAACTCCGTCCGAAATGATGCCAAAGTACACGAGCGCATCGTGCGGTATGTTATCTGTGGTCAGCAACCCAACCAGACCCGGATCCCGATGATGGAACTGTGGAGATGGCAAACGAAACGATAACGGATGAAAAATTCAAACTAATGTTTCCGTTGTTTATCATTTATACCGGTAGCATTGCGTTGAACAGGTGCGTGATGAGCCTTGCACCATGACGAACCGCAATCTCACCATCGCTCAGATTAGCCATCGAGTGACCCACCGACACCGTGATTCCATTGTTGCTCAGTTCCTGTATAACTTCCGATGCACCTGCCTTCTCCGGTGCGAGCGTTATTATCTGCACGTTGTCCATCGAACCGTAAACGGCACGCACCGTCGCAATACCCTTCAAAAGGAACAATGGAAGCAATAAGGGTCGCCTTGCACAACGTTTCCGCTCTTCTTAAACTCTTTAATACATTCTGGTGGATGAGCTCCCTTTTTGTTGGTATTGATAAACGGACCCTCAACGTGACACCCCAGCACGGTAGCCCCATGTCGACCGCCAGCAGTCCTGGGAATTCGTGGCAAAACGGAATGATATGTTTCCGGTGGCGAGGTAACCAGCGTCGGACAGAACGAAGTAACACCGTGAGCCAACAGTCCTTTGGCCACCTTCAGCACACCGTCCTCGACGGTTTCAACATCGAACGAAAAGTCGACACCGTATCCACCTTTAAAGAACGTCCAACACATAAAAACATTATTTCCGACCGAGAAAAGATGCTGTTTGATAATTAAGCATTACCATTTATCTGTAGATCGATAAAACCGGGCGCCACGATACATCCGTGGCAATCGATTTGTACATCTGCTTGTAGCTTTTCATCGAAAAACACCTTCTCCGGATCGATGATCTTTCCATCACGCACCCAAACATCGTCCTGCACCAGCCGATGATTGCGTAGTACGCGACAGTTTCGAAACTGGGTCAGTTTCTTATCCGTTTCCGTCAGGGTTACGGTGCTGGATGACATGGCGTTCAACCAGAGTGACTCGCTACACTACACGCAAAACAATGTCCACCGTATTACAGCGGTCAAGATCACTTTAATTGAGAGCAATCAATCGAATTTGTGGGACCCTTTTTTTTCGGCACTATCGTTTTGTCGATCCTGTTCACTGCTCAAACGATCCGACCAATCGACTGCACTGCAGAGCACACAAGAACCTTATGAATGGATGCGATCGTCACAAATCTGGCGACCTTCTCGAGCCCGCCTGGTGTTGGTAACTGGAAGCGATAACCATTTTCGCATGATATACTCTTTATAAAACTGCGCTCGCACAAGGCCAAACACGCACGGTGCAGTTCTGATTCCTGATGGTGGTGCGGTGAGGATGCTTTAATCCCCTCCTATCTAAAGAACGCTACTACTTGGCTGTAAAGCCACCGATCATCATCCGCACTAGGGATTTACATTTTTTTTTTTTGGTCGGTCAGATAGCAAACAGTATACGGCTTATCATCGCACAGCTGATCGTACCACTCGCCAAAACCACGCAATGATCTAGTTTTGTGGTTATTTGATTTAGGTTGCTTTATGGCCTGCGTACTGATAACGCCTAATAAACAACGCTAAAGATGATCGTGTTTAGAAATCTTATCTACATTTCTCGTGGTTTGATTTGTTTTGATGAAGCAAATCAAATTCGCCATTACACACACACACTATGATAAACCGAACAATCTGTCAAATATTGGCTGCGTACTTTTGGTTGCGCTATCTTGTTTCAATTTGGGCAGATTCTCTAAACAATTATTCTTGTTTCACATTCTTTCATATGAGAACAAATCAACTGAAAAATAAATTCAAAACACAAATTTATTCATATGTCTGCAGAAGTAAGCGTTACCTTTTCTTCTTCGCTACTGTCGCCCGCTCCCTCCAAGGATTCATTTGCGCGGGAAAGCACACTCTTCTTCATGCGCTTCCTTTTCTTCGTCCTTTTCTTCACCTGCATTAGTTGCTCTTCCGTTAACCATTGATTGCTATCGTCCTTAGTGGTCGGTATCAGTACGGCTGCAGTTTCTCCGACCTCTACGACCGTGTCGTCCACAGCCATCGGTTCATCCTGTTCTTTACTTGCATCGATTGCTTCCATCGCATCGTCAGGTTCCGATTCTACCTCCCCGTCGGAATCCGGCCGGTCTTGCCCATCAATTTTCAGCTTGAATCGCTTCAATCGCACCTGCATTCTATCCTGAGCATGTACTGTCGCTTCGTTACGTTCGATGCCTTCGGCAAATCCAACCGGCAAGCCCTTTTCGCGATCGACACTATCCTTCTGGATGGCGGATTTTATCTTTTCCACCACCAACCGGGCCCGTTTGCTAGCCTTCGCCGAAGTGCGCAAAAGCAGATCGGAACTGGTCAGCGTGGTGCCACCGAGATGCAACCCACAAAGCTCACCGTACGAGTTGATTCCGAAAACCATCTTTGCTTCAGCGACACGTTCCTCTAGGTATGTGGGATCCGCCACGGCTATTTTGCCCTGATTAAAGATAGCATAGCTGACACAAATCGGATAGTGGAAAAGTGTCACCTTGATTGGTTCCTTCTCCTCCATCGTGTGCACGATCACGTCCTCACCGTCGACCGTTATGTCCGGACGCTTGAAATGTGCCAACGCGGTGAGTGCCGCGATAGCACAGCAATCGATTGCGTTTCCTTCGTGGTTCAGCACGGTTACGTCCACCCGCAGTGTCCATACCTTTTCCTCCGACACCAAGCACAGCGATTCCAGATCAACACAACCGGAGTCTTTCAATGCACGCTCCAGAATGCGATTCAGCTGTACACATTCGTCCGACTGGCGGCCCCCATCGAAGTGTGGCGCAGCCATCGGTCCCAGCTCGACGTTCACGAAAAGCATACCCTCGTTAGGGCGGGTCGCTTTCGGTTCCACCACATCACAAGTGACCCGGGCTAGAACGCGCGTCTCTCCCAGTATTACATGCACCAAGCCCCATTCGGCACCGAAGCATATCTTCAGCTTGCGGAATTCATCCAACGTTCGGCCATCGATGCGCTGCAATGAAACAATGTTTCAATAAACCCGGACCGTTTGATGGTATCTTTAAGCACTTACGATCGATTCGAGAATAGCCTTTTGAACGAACGATTTTTCATTATTTGTTAAAATTCGTTCTTTCATTGTGCCGGCGCGTGCAACGCAATGCTATTTACAAACAAAACAGTCGCTCAACGTGCTCTTGACGTTTTGTGGTTTGACATAACTTACACCACACTCTCGAATTACACCGCACAACATCGGGGCACCTGTCAACAACAACACTCTCCGCATCGATGCTGCACGGATTGCAAGAAAAAGTGACCAAATGTATGTGAATTATGTGAACATACGTGGTTTATATGTGCATTATTGAATGTTGTTTATCCCCTCGTACAAATGAAACAGAAAGAACCTCTGGGAGGAAGTAATTTGCACGTGAAAATAGAACATCTCCAACGGATGACGTCTGCCGCCAAAGCGACCTTGCGATTGCAGAGAAAATTTGTTTACGTTTGTGGCGTGCATGAGCGCGCGAATCTTCTGTGAATTTTTTTAAATATTTCGATAATTTTCGGTAAAACGCCCCAATTTGCGCCACATTACACGGTTCTAATAAATGGTTGCTTATTTCCAGCTAGCAAATGGCTCACGCAATGAATGCACAGTGGCTGTCCGAAGAGGTGGAAGACTTCCAAATGAAGGAGGAAGACGTTATCTACGAGGATATCGAGTATATTGAAGAATATGTGAACTCTTTCGATGATCAGAACACATTCGAAGGTGCCAGTTCGGCAAACGAAGAGGGTAACAGATGTGTTTCCAAAATTGAAAGCATCGATGACGCACTGGATGCGTTACAAAATTCCGTATGGTCCATCAAACCACCCGAACGTACCGGTACGATGGGACGCAAACTTGCACATCCTCGTGCCGTGCCGGTCGGTTTGGCCAAATCGGCGAAAAGCTTTTCCGATTGTTTGTCGCTTTTTCTTGATGCTGACGTCATTGCCATGATAACGGAATACACCAACGAGCAGATAAAGATGGAACAGCCCAATTACAGCCGTGAACGTGATGCAAATTTAACAGATGAAACGGAAATCCGGGCTTTGCTGGGTGTGCTGTTTATTGCCGGTACGGTACGCGACGGGCGGGAAAACATTGAGTATCTGTTCGACAGCAAAATGGGAACCGGGTTAGAAGCAGTTTTTCTCACGATGACCTCGATCCGCTACCACTTTCTCATACGGAACGTTCGCTTCGATGATCCTACCGCAGTGCTGGACGAAACGGAAGGGGATAAGCTAGCACCGATAAGGGAAATCTACGAGCGAATAGTGAGCAATTGCCAGAAGTACGTGCGTCCCGGTCGTTTCCTGATGCTGGATGAGCAAACGGTAGCATTTAAAGGGAAATGTGAATTCCGAAAATTTCTGACGAATGTACCCGGTAGGGCAGGATTTAAATTTCACCTTCTGGCAGACTGCGAAACTTCGTACATAAGCAATCTGGAGATTTGCGTACCAGACAACCAAAATCCGTACAATTTGAGTTACGCGCCGGTCGACGTGGCTATGCGAATGACGGAACCCATCCAGGGCAAACAGAAAACGATCATAATGGGACCTTCATTTACGTCCCCGGAGCTTATAAAGAGATTGTACGCGAGCCGAACAATGGTCGTGGGTGAGGTGAAGAAATCGTACCAAGACATTCCAAAAGCTTACTGCACGAACAGGGGACGTTCAGAGCAAAACATTCTGGCCGCTTACCACGATATGGTTACGCTAGTATCGTGCATAACAAAGCGGAAGGATGTAATGTTACTAATGTCCTCGTTCATAGATACCGATCAAGATGAAGGTGTAGAGTTCGATGAGAATCTGAAGCAGGCGCAGCTCATGCAGGTGGTTGAGCTTTACAGCCAGACCAAACATACCATCGGAACGATCCAGCAAATGTGTGCAATGTACGATGCATCGCGATGCACTCGCCGGTGGCCAATAGCTATATTTTTCAATCTCATGAACCTATGCGCCATCAATGCGTGGTGCATCTATCAGTTAAACCATCCGGTGGAGGAGAAAGTCAGTAGGCGTGACTTTCTGGTGAATATGGCACTCGAGCTGCTACGGCCCCAGGCACGGAAGCGGTTAGACCAAAAAACGCTACCGCGAACACTAAAGCAGCGCATTGCTATGTTTCTAGGGGTAAGTCGGGAAGAGTATGAAACCGTACCGGTGTTGGAGAATCGACGAGATGCACGAGGCCGGTGCTACTTGTGCAGCAGGGCACGCAATAAAACCACACGCATCGCTTGTCACAGCTGCGGCAAGTTCACCTGCGGTGCACATTGTGCACAGCTGTGCCGTACTTGCTACATGGACGATGGAACCGAGGAACAATGATGTTAGAGAAGCTGGAACTATTATTTCGCATGCCTGTACGTTGCAGCAAAAATTTTTTTTTCACAGAAGTTCTCGGGAGCGGTGTAGATGACTGGTTATTATGTATTAACAAAAATTAATTAAAACTATGAATAAATGTAAGTTCAAAGTATGCGAAATGAGTTTCCTTCTTCTCTAAAGCCTCGAGAAGCCTTTCCCTTGACTTCGTTTTACTCGTAGCTGGATAATAGTCAGTCCTTCCAACGGGGAGGCGGCCGGACGGTATTTGATACCCGCTTCTGCCGTGTGAATACCGCCTCGACCACCAGACCGCATGCTATTCATATAAATATAGATATAGCAAACATCATTTGATCAATAAAATGTATGCAATCGATAGAAGAGCATGAGCTTCGCTAAACGATAAGCCAAAAGTGGCATGCATTTTATTTAATCATTGTTTAATATTCGTTTGCTATACCAAGGTAGTACGCTTTCTTTAAGTATCTAATTTGGAACAACTATATGACTCATAAAATTGGCTAATTCAACTAACACGCTACGTAAACTATGTAAAAACTATGTTTTACTAACAGCTAATGATGTTGGTGAGCAATTTACCAAGTTTTGCACGATTTTCTCAACGTGAATGGCTACTCAAACGTATCGAAATATTAATCACACCCTAATGTGACCTCTCCTGTGTGCAGCAGATACTTTCAACATCGTTTGCACCTGCTTCCCGCCAAGAGTAGGCCACGGTGAACACGAAGGAAACCGATGTTAAGGCCTGCGAAAATAAAACTCCCCCAGCAAAAAAGGGGAGATGCATGGAACATTAGGAAGAATTTATGATCGCCGAGACGTTGCAGCTCGTACACCGCCACGATCGTTTCTTACAAACGATTTGTAATATAGAGCGAGAACACGAATAAGTTAGGTTTTATTTTTTATGCTCTTCGCACTCCTTTCCGCCGGGCGTATAATTAGATCACATTCAGATTTCAACAAATTTGCTAAATTTGCAAGGTTTTTTTTTATTCGAGGACATATGTCGCTGTGAAAAGCGTCGAGAGAGCGTATTTTACGCACGTTTCCGATGTACCTGCGCATCTGTAATTGAAGGCTGAAGGTCTAATAGTGTCCAGAATATACTGTAACAATGTAAATTCATTGTCGCATTACTAATTTTATCCATGAAACGTATATGATCACCGTTTTCCGTTGGCCTAGCAAACACCTGCGGTTCTTCCCATACGTGCCCTCGCCTTTCTTCTCCGTCCCATTTGCCATTTAAAAATTTTCGAAATTTCTAACCTTCTTCTCCAAAATGTAAACACACCCGACAGTCAACCCTCGCCTCGGTGAGGTCCATTATTTTCGTAGAAGGCATTTCTCTCTCTCTCTCTCTTTTTTTTTAATCCTTACCAATGTTTCAATGGACACCTCTCTACCATAAAGCCGGGCAAAGTTTCGTCTCGTATGTGTTGGTGATCATCTCCAAACAGCGATCGTGACGGTATGTTGCGTAGCCATAGGCTGGTTTGTTACGGGCAAATCGCATCGAAATTGCTTCCGTCCCTACACCGTCCTCTCTCCCGATTCTCCCTAACCAAGAAAAAGAGACTTGTCTGCGCACAGCTCACGATCTGCGCAAGCGTGCCTTGTCATGTTTGGTTCTCTTCATTCCTACACGGTGACTAACCGTACCGCATTCGTGCACGGTTCTATATTTATCGAATTAAATAATACACACGCGACCACACGATGGCATCGATCGCAATGGAATATGGCCGGTGCGTGATACGTGTGTGTGTGTGTGTTTGTGACGCTAGATATATGTATTATGCACAGCCAATGTGGGGACGGCAGGGAGCAAAAAGGAGAGCTGTGATGTACGAAAATAAACCGCACCGAATTTGCTGGTCGTTTTGCAGCGAAAGAAAAGCAGAAGATGGTTGAGGGAAGTGTTAAGAACACACACACACGTACGCACACCATGAAGCTCAAACCTTAGTTCACTGAAAATGAAAAATAGAAAAATGTTATTTCAAATAGCAAATGATCCCGAGTATCATGTCTTACCTGACATAGTGCATCTACTAGCTACGATCCCTGCATCGCGATCCCTGTGGATCAGTAATCTGGGGGACGATGGCAATCTTTGAATGCAAATCTGTCTTTGAAACTATACCGAAATAATACATGTATTGTATCAGGTGTAAACGTTACTTCCTTGTTTATTACAGCTTGTACAGATATTACTGAACATACAAACAATTTTACATAGTCAATTGATATCATATTAATATCATAGAACTAGTGGATACGTGTCACCATCCAATACACTTATGATTATGCATATCGTATTATACATAGAATATTTTCTTAAAAAATCCTTTGAAACGAGAAAAAAAAACAAGTTTTCAAATTTTCCTACAAACATGCGATGGAGACGCCTGGTGGGCCGTGATGTCATCGTTAATCGAACGGTAAAACCGAACACTATATTGTCTTTATGAGCATTTCCAACGATCCGTTATGGGTCGAGTTTTTTTGTGCGATATTTGTACCACAGCTAAAAATAAACTCCGTTTCGTTGGTTGTTTACCCATCCCAACTCCCAGCGTCATACATTTCCCACCGTGCAGATGATGACCTTCTTATCCAAGTTTGTCAAACTGTTTTGGAGTCAAACAACTGGTACAAACGGTCGTACTCGCGGACCGTGTTTCTTTCACGGTTTATTCATATCTTTTCAATGATTTGTGCGTTTTTTTTCTACTTTCACAAGATAACATACCGTAAGTGTGTGGTGCTTCAAGCAGTGTCCTGTTTCATCGTTCAGCATTCATGAACCAGCGAGCGCTTCACAATGGTCAGCAACCCGGAGGGGGGACCAGGAGGTAGGAGTAAACAGTGAAGAAAATGTGAAAAATAAGCATTCATTTAGACTACACAACTCCAATACTATGCGAGCGTTGCGTTGAAGCAGGACAATTTCGGAGCACAGCAATACTCTTTCAACGGATTTAAATCATGCGTGTGGGTAGTGTGGCCAGACCAGTGGCCAGGATTGGTTGGAAGAAAATTCGTATTCTTTTTGTTTTCGGCCACAACCGCACACCGGCAACTATCGTATTGTACGTATGTGTTGCGTGCGTGCGAAACACGTTTATCAACGCTTCGTAGTGCACGGTTTATGACTGTGGACGCGCCAGTTGCGTAGATGTCTGGAAAAATCTAGAAATGGATTGTGGGGTAAATACGTATGTTCAGGAAAATATTTTGTTTTTTTTTTATTGTATTTCAATGAATATCTTTAAACAATGATTGAACACATAATCCACGAATTGAAAAATTTTCTGTATTTTTTTCATTTTAATTTTAAAAAGTTTATACATTGAATCTTTTTTATAGAAAAATATTAGATATAACGTTTTTAAATTACTATTTTATAACCTATTAATATGAACATATTAGAAAGGATAGTTAATACACATCCGACAAGCAAATATTTTATTTTTAAGAAGGTTTGATTCAGGTACGCAGGGTTGACCAAGTTAAGTTAACGATTTTCTCAACGTGGATGGCTACTCAAACGTATCGAAATATTAATCATACCCTAATGTGACCTCTCTTGTGTGCAGCAGATACTTTCAACATCGTTTGCACCTGCTTCCCGCCAAGAGTAGGCCACGGTAAACACGAAGGAAACCGATGTTAAGGCCTGCGAAAATAAAACTCCCCCAGCAAAAAAGGGGAGATGCATGGAACCTTAGGAAGAATTTATGATCGCCGAAACGTTGCAGCTCGTACAGCGCCACGATCGTTTCTTACAAACGATCTGTAATATAGAGCGAGAACACGAATAAGTTAGGTTTTATTTTTTATGCTTTTCGTACTCCTTTGCCGGGCGTATAATTAGATCACATTCGGATTTCAACAAATTTGCTAAATTTTGCAAGGTTTTTTTTTATTCGAGGACATATGTCGCTGTGAAAAGCGTCGAGAGAGCGTATTTTACGCTCGTTTCCGATGTACCAGCGAATCTGTAATTGAAGGCTGAAGGTCTTGCCATCAATAGTTTCCAGAATTTACTGTAACAATGTAAATTCATTGTCGCATTACTAATTTTATCCATGAAACGTGTATGATCATCGTTTTCCGTTGGCCTAGCAAACACCTGCGGTTCTTTCCATACGTGCCCTCGCTTTTCTTCTCCGTCCCATTTGCCATTTAAAAATTTTCGAAATTTCTAACCTTCTTCTCCAAAATGTAAACACACCCGACAGTCAACCCTCGCCTCGGTGAGGTCCATTATTTTCGTAGAAGGCATTTCTCTCTCTCTCTCTCTTTTTTTTTAATCCTTACCAATTTTCTCTCTCTCTTTCTCTCTTTTTTTTTAATCCTTACCAATGTTTCAATGGACACCTCTCTACCATAAAGCCGGGCAAAGTTTCGTCTCGTATGTGTTGGTGATCATCTCCAAACAGCGATCGTGACGGTATGTTGCGTAGCCATAGGCTGGTTTGTTACGGGCAAATCGCATCGAAATTGCTTCCGTCCCTACACCGTCCTCTCTCCCATTTCTCCCTAACCAAGAAAAAGAGACTTGTCTGCGCACAGCTCACGATCTGCGCAAGCGTGCCTTGTCATGTTTGGTTCTCTTCATTCCTACACGGTGACTAACCGTACCGCATTCGTGCACGGTTCTATATTTATCGAATTAAATAATACACACGCGACCACACGATGGCATCGATCGCAATGGAATATGGCCGGTGCGTGATACGTGTGTGTGTGTGTGTTTGTGACGCTAGATATATGTATTATGCACAGCCAATGTGGGGACGGCAGGGAGCAAAAAGGAGAGCTGTGATGTACGAAAATAAACCGCACCGAATTTGCTGGTCGTTTTGCAGCGAAAGAAAAGCAGAGGATGGTTGAGGGAGGTGTTAGGAACACACACACGTACGCACACCCCGATGCTCAAACCTTAGTCCACTGAAAATGAAAAATAGAAAAATGTTATTTCACATAGCAAATGATCCCGAGTATCATGTCTTACCTGACATAGTGCATCTACTAGCTACGATCCCTGCATCGCGATCCCTGTGGATCAGTAATCTGGGGGACGATGGCAATCTTTGAATGCAAATCTGTCTTTGAAACTATACCGAAATAATACATGTATTGTATCAAATGTAAACGTTACTTCCTTGTTTATTACAGCTTGTACAGATATTACTGAACATGCAAACAATTTTACATAGTCAATTGATATCATATTAATATCATAGAACTAGTGGATACGTGTCACCATCCAACACACTTATGATTATGTATATCGTATTATACATAGAATATTTTCTAAAAAAATCCTTTGAAACGAATAAAAAAAAACAAGTTTTCAAATTTTCCTACAAACATGCAATGGAGACGCCTGGTGGGCCGTGATGTCATCGTTAATCGAACGGTAAAACCGAACTCTGTATTGTCTTTATGAGCATTTCCAACGATCCGTTATGGGTCGAGTTTTTTTGTGCGATATTTGTACCACAGCTAAAAATAAACTCCGTTTCGTTGGTTGTTTACCCATCCCAACTCCCAGCGTCATACATTTCCCACCGTGCAGATGATGACCTTCTTATCCAAGTTTGTCAAACTGTTTTGGAGTCAAACAACTGGTACAAACGGTCGTACTCGAGGACCGTGTTTCTTTCACGGTTTATTCATATCTTTTCAATGATTTGTGCGTTTTTTTCTACTTTCACAAGATAACATACCGTAAGTGTGTGGTGCTTCAAGCAGTGTCCTGTTTCATCGTTCAGCATTCATGAACCAGCGAGCGCTTCACAATGGTCAGCAACCCGGAGGGGGGGACACGGTAGGAGTGGACAGTGAAGAAAATGTGAAAAATAAGCATTCATTTAGACTACACAACTCCAATATTATGCGAGCGTTGCGTTGAAGCAGGACAATTTCGGAGCACAGCAATACTCTTTCAACGGATTTAAATCATGCGTGTGGGTAGTGTGGCCAGACCAGTGGCCAGGATTGGTTGGAAGAAAATTCGTATTCTTTTTGTTTTCGGCCACAACCGCACACCGGCAACTATCGTATTGTACGTATGTGTTGCGTGCGTGCGAAACACGTTTATCAACGCTTCGTAGTGCACGGTTTATGACTGTGGACGCGCCAGTTGCGTAGATGTCTGGAAAAATCTAGAAATGGATTGTGGGGTAAATACGTATGTTCAGGAAAATATTTTGTTTTTTTTTTATTGTATTTCAATGAATATCTTTAAACAATGATTGAACACATAATCCACGAATTGAAAAATTTTCTGTATTTTTTTCATTTTAATTTTAAAAAGTTTATACATTGAATCATTTTTATAGAAAAATATCATATATAACGTTTGTAAATTACTATTTTATAACCTATTAATATGAACTTATTAGAAAGGATAGTTAATACACATCCGACAAGCAAATATTTTATTTTTAAGAAGGTTTGATTCAGGTACGCAGGGTTGACCAAGTTAAGTTAAGGAATTTAGTAATGGTGAGCTTCTTGAGGTAGTAAAATTAAAGAAGGAGAAGAAGAATAATAATACTGTTTGATACCGCTTACTACTTGTGATGCAGATCATCTACTGTGGTCAATAATACAACAAAAAAGCCATCTTTGGGTTCAATTCTCATTTGATACTTATTCGTAATACTTACTACTTCTACTACTACTACTAGTTCTACTATTACTACAACAACTACCACTTCACTTGATCTCTGCATAGATAACTGACTAAACTGACCACCATGTGCGAGGGACAAGACATTAGCTTCGTGTTCCACTATAAGATATTTTAATTTTTATGAACTTATCATGTACTTTGAACGAGATTTTTAAATCTATTCTCTTCCAATAGCTTGTGTTCTTCTTCTGCTGCGACAATTGACACATTTTGACAAACGGATCAAACCAATTCCCTTCCCAATCTTCCCACACTCTAACTGTGCTCTGACGCCGCAAGTGGATCGAACCATTCGTAAGCAAAAACCGAGGATTTCGTTTCGATGCCAGGTCTGGCCCCATTTCGACGTGTGATCTGTCGTTCACCCAACTTGCGTGCAAGAATCGTAGCAAAACCGGTGGGTGTAATAACTAAACCACACGAAAAACCTAAAAATAGGTCGCATAAATAGCATCCGCAGCCAAACAAATGGGTAATTTAAGGCAGGAATGTAGCTGCAAGTACGGCAAACGAGCAGAGCTTTTGTCTTTTGTGTAGATCGCCACGATGTGCGCCCCCCCCCCCCTAAACAAAAGTGTTTCTGCTGGGGCACAATTTGCGGTGCACGGACCAATCGGTTGATACCTTTGCACTGGTCGAACTGTTAAGATGTATTTAGTTTTTCAGCAACAAAAAAGAACCGTTCTTCCCATTTGCATCCTGACCTTTTTGTACAATTGGCCTGCAACGGAACGACCATGGATAGCGCCTCTACCTTTCCCCCGGTCCCTCTCGCTGGGATAATCATAATGCTTCATTGAGCTTGAAAAATGACCGTTAGCTGTTTTCATCCCCCGTGTGAATGATTAACCACCTGACGGAGCTGCTTACGGATCGTTGAATCGGCGAGTCGCGGCTGTGCTTAATGTGCTGATCGCACACTACCATCAACGTTGCGCTCGTTTGCAAATACACACACACACTGCGCTGTGCAGTGGCGAGCTTCATCTCTAACCGTTATAAATAACAGCACGAATGTGTCCCAATGGATTCCGTTGCCAACCCCTGCGGTGCAGGCAGTGAACGAGCCTTTAAAAATTGGCTCCCGACCCAGTTAGTGGCTTTTGGCCCGGGGCAACCGGTGCATAGCACGCACGGTAATGGGTAGAAGCTGTACGGAACAAAACGAATCGTGCACCGCTGCTACCTGAATGGGGAGACGGGACCATGTCGGTGACGGTGTGTACGAACACAGCCGAGCGTGCGTAGGCCGTTCGAGAATTAAGAAATTATATTTATCTGTCACGATATGACGTAGTCTTGGTGGAGCGTGAAATTTTGTTCATCAACTGAATCTGGTGTACGGTGTTAGCCGGCGTTAGCGGTGACATGCCACATTTAGCTGGCCGGTGGACGACATTCCATCATTCACGGTGAATTGCAGGAACCGATTTAAGGATGCTTGGGATACTCATCGCGGAATCAATCAACCGTTTTGTAAATAGCGTACTGCTATGGTGCTGGTAGCCTTTGTATTTATTTACACTACTTTCAATATCTCTATTTATGATGAGGATATTATGGACAATATAAATTTGTACAAATAACTAGGCGTCTCCATTAAGCATCTTGTAGATCGTTAAAGGTAGATCATACTTTACCTGAAAATTATTAGCTGAATAAGAAATAAAAATAAATAATACTGTTTTATGTTCTTTGGTTTCATATAAGTTAATCATATTATGCTAACGAATCAAGAACATTAAAATTGATTATTTAATAAGTAATGGAGACGCCTAGTACCTCATAAAAATAAGGATCGTCAGTTCATTAAGTAATGCACAATAATAAACATTCAAACGTTTGCGATCTTCATTTATATCCTCTATTTCAGTAATGTCAAACAACTGCTAACCATGCCTTACAACCGTTTTGGCATCAGTAGTGATGTCTTGGCTTGACGGCTAATCATATTCTGATACGCTATTATTCATGCGACACCGCGTCCAAAAATCGACACATAACAGTGCGATGGTGTAACGTCCGGTTCGATTGCCCAACACGGACGAATCACCATGGGTACGCTAACCGCGAAACGATTCCTTTGCGGAATGCACGATCAGAAGTGCGTTCGTAGTCGCTGTCACAGAGTTGGTGCATCGTAAATGTTCGCAGCCGATTCCCTTCTTCTCTCTCGGACGGTGTACTTGGGGGTTGGTTAACGCCTGGTTTTTTTTCTCTTTGCTCAACCCTTTCTTACTCTGTTGAGCAATCGGATCGGATCAAATGTTCGATGGTGCAGATGAAGGAACGAACAGTTGAAATTTTAATGATGAGATATGTTGATACTCATGTGGAAAAAATGGTTGTTTTCTTCTTCTGCTTTAAAATGTGTGTGACCAATGTGAACACGCACCTCGATTTAAACCGTTACTAGCTATTGCCTGTACACACTTTTTTTCCCCCTTCCGTACTAAACCCCATTTTCCAGTGAAAGTAGTGTGAGAAGTCCGAAGGGTTTAGCGCGTATCCTGCGAGAATTGTAAAGCAGGGAAACGAAATAATCAGCGACCGCTACAACCGTTCTGCGCAGATTTAGCCCACGCGTCTCTATTCTTTCCACCGTTCAAATACAGCGCACACACACACACATTCGGCTCCACAAACCAAACCCAGACACAGCTGGGAAATGCAAAAAGAAAAACGATAAATCTATCTACGCCTGCCAAGCAGGGGCCAGTCGGGCAGGATAGATTTGCTGCCCGCTGCTTCTACGGCTAGGAAAATGTTCGTGTTTCTTGCACTGAAAATAGAACACACCCAGCCCGAATGAACGAACGAATGAAAACAAAAAAAAAACGATGTGCAATCGTTTCGCTGGGACTACTGCCGAACGCACCACCAGAAGCGCACACACAGACAGACAAAAACGGGCGAACATTCCCCGATTGCACGAAGATGCCAGTGCGAGAGAGCGAAAAGGAAAATGCAAAAAAAAAGCGAAGCAAGTTCGCGCAACCCACGATCGTGGCTGGTTCGGGTGATCATTTCTAGGCCGGATCCAACGGTCCCGGGTGCTGCTTGATTCAGTCATCGCTTGCAGTGACACTGAGTTCGACGACGGCCGCCGGATCAGTGCGTACATTCATTTTCTTGTAGAAGCAGTAAGTGTTGTTCAACATCCTTCTTTTTTTTGTTTTGCACAAGAGACTTCTGTTATGTCTTGCAACAACGAAAAAAAAAAACCCGCCCGAAAACTGCAGAAAAAGCCATTTGTCTTCACATAAACTGCGGAATAAGCAAAAAAATAAGCACGTCCTGATCGCTATGCTGATAAAACCGGATTCTGGGAATGTTGATAAGCGAATCATGTAGAGCGCTGCCAAAAGCAAGTGGGCGCACACGGTCGCGTTAGATCGAGAAGGTTCCTACCGGTGCTGATCGTATCGCTGCATCACACTCTACATCTTGCTCCAGCCAGGCGTTGCAGTTTAAATACAGTGATCTTGCTTGTGTGTGTGTGTATGTGTCTGTGTGCTCATTCTTGTGGTGTGTGTTTGTGAAAAGAAAAACATACAGTTACATAATGATGTTTTTTTTTGGAAAAAAGCGTTTGATAAGTTATGGTAACAGCAGCCAGCGGTAGACGATCATCATCGAACAACTTGGAAAAGGACTGATAAGGATGACAGTGATGAGTGCGTTAACGGTTGAATCTTGAAACCTCGGACTACTATCGAATCGTACAGGACATGGTTGGATGTGTTCAGTTGGTTTTTCATATCCACCCAAAAACTTACGCTGCGCCTCGATGGTGAAATGAGCTATTGCTATTGGAGCTATATTTATACCAGCGGGTCCCTGGGTTTTTTCACGTGTGCCTGTGTTTGTGTCTATGTGTGTGTGTATGTATGGAGAAGGAAAATTTGCTCAGATCGTACGTGCTACGCGCAATCGCGGGTTCCCCTTGCTTTTGGCAGATCAGCAAACATCGTTTTTGATCTGGAGAGCGTATTTGTCGGTTGCTATGCAGGCTTATACTATATTGCTTTGAACTAGAAGAACTAGAAAGCAATGCAGTTGCATTTTAACTGCAAATTTTCGAATCATATTGATCTTGCCTTTAACGGTCGTATCACAGTTTAAAATGCTATTTTAATATTGAACCGGAATAAAATGATCTGGTTTGATCTTCTGTTATTTACAACTTCAAGATCCATATGGTTAACATTGTATGGACTTCTATGGACTATTTTCTTTTATTGTATTTTACTGTTCTAAGACACAACACACAAGCTTATTAATCACAGCGATAGGCGCATTTGAGATTGGACGTAGACGTTAATGTCTAATTAAACGCTAACGGGTTTGGACCACCATTAAACGAATCTTTCCCATTGTTTTGCAGCCGGTTACGATCGAACCAGATATGGTTAGCCTTGGTGAACGGGGAGGGGGGG
>KZ063523.1:30638-35638 GCA_002091835.1 Anopheles maculatus
TCACTTTCGACGGCTGGTGACGATTTGAGGGGGAATTTTTTTTTTTTGCTGGAAGAAGTGAAATAATAAATGGTTTGAACAGGTTGATTTTCATGTGTTTCGTATGCCTTCGACCACTTTCTGGGTCGTTTTCACTCTCTATACCAGTTCTATGAACGCCCAGGCAGGGCAGAAATAGATTTAGTTATTTTTAGAACATTGCTACGTCGTTCGCAATGGTACGGTTGTACGGAAACCTGTTTGTTTGCTAAGGAAAACTTTCCTACAGAACATTATTTTCTTGATTTACGAGTGGTTGGGTTGTGTTTTTAATTTTACAACTTTCATTTCTTCACTTTATTTTGTAAGATGCATTTTGACTCATATTTTATCCAACAATCATACATTTATCCTCTCCCATTTATTACCAAACGCTAACACTTGTCCTTTTCCCTTTTTTTTTCTCTCTCTCTCTCTTTCTCTCTGCTATCCTTCCGTACACACACACAGGTTTTAGCGTACCCCTGCCACCATGTCTGACGATGAAGAGTATTCGTAAGTATACGTACTGCCCAACTCCTACATACTCAGCCTACACGATCGCACCCAGACAAAAGAAAAAAGAAATAAAAACATGAAAACCGAAAAGCACAGTACTGCTGCTCGTTTGACCGTTCGCCAACACCACCACCACCACCACCCCACCCCCCCGCCAAGTTTAAAGTCACCTCCACCGATCCATCTGTAGCTACCGTTGTTGGTTAATTTACCTTGTTGTTTTTTTTTTGTGTTGTGCTATTTTTATTTGTTACACACTCGTTATACGTTCTCGTTTCTCGTTTTTTTTTCCCTACTGTCTGTTACACGTTTTGTGATCTTTCGTTGTTTTATCTTTTTACTCGTAGTTTTGCTCCTATCCTATCTTTGCTGGTTTTGTTATTTTAGATTTTTATTTGTTTTTATCTCTGCCATCATCCGTATTTACATTACCTTCGCTGTTTTGTAAATTTCTTTTCCGTTATCTTTAAGCCTCGTTTCTGCTGTTTTTGCACACGATACATTTTGTATTAGCTCCGCACCCGTTTTTGTTTTTCGTTCTTCCTCTAGCCTTACACTTTCATCGTTACAGTTCATCCCTTTATTTGTTCGTTTATAGACTATTGTTCCGTTTACGTTCCAGTCAGCTAAAAAGTGATGAACACTTTGCTACCATTCCTTTCTGCTGTTTTTCTATGTTCAATCTATTCCCTTCGCTCATGCTTTCCTGTTTACCGATAGTGTTAAGCTGTTTGCTGTTAGAAATTCCCTGTTTTTTTTTACTATGTTACACAGTTTTGTGTTTTTGTCTTGTTTTCACGTAGCTTTATCGTTACACCCACACACACTGTATCATCTGTACGGTTTTACTGTATTTTCGTCCCTCTTTTTGTTCTCTTTTTTGTCTTGTACCGATACCATAAAGCTATTTTACTCGGAAGCATTGAATTTTGTGCGTTTGTTTTAATTGAGTTTTTAGCTCCTGACAAATGGTTAGACATCGTTGGTGAAGTTTGTGTTTTATTTCAACAGATGAAGGATCTCTTTTTTTTCTCTCTCTCCCAACCAATCGACGTTGCGGTGACTCTGTTTGAGGCGAACCTTTTTCCTCCTGGTGTATTTTTATTTTTCTCCCCTTTGGTACAGCAATTATGAAAACGGGTTTAGCTTTTCCAGACAGTGATCGAGAAGGTTTTTACAATCGGGAAAACACAGGTGGCTACACTAGTGCAAGTGCTAGTGAAGTGGTGTTCATATCTCTATCGCTCTTCACGTCCTTATCTCTTTCTTATCTTTTTGGCTTTCGGAATTCAAAAAAACAAAACAAAAAATAAATCAACGCGTTGTGCGATCAAAAACCCGTACGAAATCAAAATTTCCCTTCTAACTTTCGTTTAATCCAATCCCTTTCTCAACCACACACCATTTTCTTTTAGCTCGGAGGAGGAGGTCGTCGAGGAAACCAGAGAAGAACAGTAAGTTCAAGCGAATTCGGTGCTGCTCCCTGCCCCAAAAACCGAGGCACATTGAGGTTCAGTTGTCGTCAAATCTTTCTCTCTTTTTTCACTTGCTCACTTCTTCTATATATCTCTCTCTCTTTTATTTATTTATCTCTTTCTATATGATAAACTCTGCTCCACTATCACTGTCATGTTTTCTAATGCGCGTCTGGCTACGTAATATTTATTGCCGTTGTGAATAATACAACTACAAATTCTTGTCCGGCTCAGCGAATCGCATTTTCTTATAGTGCATATGTGAAGCGCGTATAGGTCTAAAGAAATAAAGAAAGATACATTTCGATTACTTACCGTTAGATTAGATACTGGATTAATGTTGTGCAACCCTTACTTAAAAAAAGTAAGAGACTAGCTCACTAATGTTACTGTATGCTTGTGTACAAAAAAAAACAACGCAAAATGAAATAGAACGCCAATTTAAATGCAACGACCGCTTGAAACTAATACAATTAATTCAAAGCGTTTAAAGCAGGAAACTTTAGCAATTCAAATTACGCACATAATCACAACACTCAAAAAAGAAAACAGTTTTTAAATTTGTAACAAACATTAGCCCTTTATAATTGGCAAGCTAGGTATAACCGTATGAAACAAAGATCTGAACCAAAACCTATTGAAACTATCATGCTACATTCTCCCGAATCTGGATGCTAGGTGGGCTGATGTTGCACCATTGCAAGTCTTTCTACACTTTTCTAATGCGCACTTTTCGCACCAGCAGTTTCTATGCACAATCTTTTACTTTTCCAACTTTCCAATCAATCAACCTTGCCACACCCCCCTTGTTTTGCTCCGAAAATCTCTTTTCCTAAAGTCGCCAACGTCCTCAATTGCGCCCCAGCTCTAAATGCAAAGTGCAATTTGAAGGAAAATTTCTAAATGTAGAATTTTCTCTCTATTTCCAGGAAGTAAGTCCTCGTGTCCTTGTAGTTGTTACCTAGAACGTTTCCAGAACGTTTACCTTCATATTAGTGTTAACATACTGTCTCACCTGTCACGACCACCCAACTACTACTACTACTACTACTACTACTACTACCCCGTTTCCCCAACCTCAAATATAGATCCAACCGTGTTTTATCGTTCCAATACTGTAGAACGATCTAGTATGGATAGTGTAAGATTGTTTACGGTTTCCTTTTTCCTTATTGTATGCTACGCAACCGGATACAGTAGAGCGTGCATTTGCGCGGAAGAAAACACATGTAAACTGTGCCTTAAGTTGTGTGCAAAATTCTAGAAAATCGTTACGAAAAATTGCCTGTGAAATTGATTCGTCTAATGTAGAGATCAATCGGTCAACTGCCTTCTTTTGTATCCAGATATTAAGTTCGTATGATGTTAAACTTTTGGCTCGACACTAATCGTACCGAAAAATGATTCGTTTAAACCTTTTTCCCCTGGTGGAAATAAATAGCAAAACAAAAACCATAAAACTAGTAAACAAAAGCTCCAATCGATTGTGACTCTAAGCTTCAAGTGTTCAAACAACACAAGTGGGTAAAACTTTATATTGTAGTTATTGTACAGAAAAAAAAGCAAACCAAAACAAACAACAAAACCCCCAAACATACCACCTCGAACTCCCATTGTGCACGAAATGCATTTTTTGTTAGTGAGTAAACAAAAACCAAAAGCAAGAAGCAACAAACCACTACTGTTAGTTACTAATCGCGCGAACGTGTGTGTGTGTATTGATTGTTACGAAAACAACAGCCAAACAACTACTAATCCTTGTAATTAGACTGATAATCAATTAAACCTAATGGGCGCACTGAAATGAAAGTTGGTTAATTGAGAAGATGGTGAGACGGGAACGAAAAAAAAACCCCAAAAATATGGTCCGAATGTTCTGAGCCCATTCCATGTTGGCAAGTGATGATGTGAAACTATATCCTTGTCCCTAATTCCTGCGAACCGTACCGGTTCCTATAGGATGCCTAGAATGCACTGACCAGCCGCAGGGAAGGCAAAACGCCCGTAACGTCGTTCGAACGAAAAACTTCATTTCAACGCCAACGCCATCCGCGTAAACACAGCTACAGGCTCCAGAACCAGAGTGGCTCACAACTTTTCCTCGGTGGTTTTTTTTGTTGTTTTACATATAATAGCATTAAGTGTATATTTTTTTTGGTTTAATTTTGTTTCCCGTTTTAGTTTTTTTTGTTTTGTTTCGAGTTTCTCATATATGTACATTTACTAACGATCGACTGTGGTACCATCATTTTGATACCCTTTGTGTATTTTTTCTCTCCTCTCTCTCTCTTTCTCTCTCTCTCGTTACGACACACAACACATACGCATTTTGACTCGTTTTTGGCGCCACGGAACGCCACTTTTTGTGTACAATCGGTTTTGTCATCCTCATCGCACCACCGAAACGCCTCACCACGCGATTGTTGTCCACGATCCGGTCACTGTCGTTTCGCTCCGTTCATGTTACATTGTAAAAAACGAATCCCCAACGTGCGTGGCGCATCTGCATCGAACTGCATTCGAAACGAATCGTATCAACCCTGCCTGCCCGTCCTGCCCGTCCGACAAACAATACAAACCAAAACCAAAAAAAAAAAAATACTGCCTGCAATGACGCCATCCGACATCCATCCTCGATACCCGCGTACCTCGGCTCGTATTCGACATTTTTTGCTGTTGTTGCGTGTAATAAATCTACCATCATAACGCACCTCCAAAAATCACCATCACACCAATCACCACAACAACAACAACAAAATACAACGACATAAAAATGATAAACAAAACTGTTTATAACGTTCCAATCATTAATCCTTCGCCATATCGTATCGGTATCTTGCGATTGCGATAAAAAACAAAACAAAACAAAAAAACCGTTCCCAAACTCCCCAAAACAAAACAAATCCTCCACCACCAAACACCACTAGGCCGGCAGCTAAATCCGAGTAAGTTAGAGCCACATTTAAAGCCATTTTGTGTCCAAGCATA
>KZ063523.1:40638-51119 GCA_002091835.1 Anopheles maculatus
GCTTTCGCGTACGGGTTTTAAACGAAGCGGTGGAGTGATCAACAGGACGCTCCACACCAAGCACAATGTGACTACTACAAATGTATAATGTACACCACCAGCTCACCAGATGCCAGGTTAGCTAAATCGTTAGGCTGCGTTAGGTGCCATAACCGTCTACTTTTGTTTCAATTCTTCCACCAAGAATGCACGCAGCATGTGGTCCAGCTCTTCCAGCACGTGCTCCTCCGGCAACGGTAACCGTTCGAGAGCGCCACGCATTAGCGTGCTGCCACTGATCTGCGGATCGTCAGCGTAATGTGTTCGAATCAGGAAGGCAAGCCGTTGCGCGATTTCGCTCTGAAGCAGCGTGTGTTTTGGGGTGGGACATGGGAACATCTTTATCACCGAGCAGAGCTCCGAGAGCTTCGGTTTCAGACTTTCGAGTCGCTGTTCAATCAAATCTTCGTCCATTACATCCTTGAGCAGCTCGTACTGTTCGAACGGAAACGATCCGAATAAATTAGTTCTCAACACTAGCGTATCTAACGCTCGACGCGATTCGCTTACCTTCTCGTTTAGCTCGATGAAATCAACCAAAATCTGACCCTTGGTTGTCCAGTTCGATATCTGTTTGGTGTCTTCAATGGCATCCAGCATGGCTTTCAGCTGTGGAATTTTGTCTAAAACAAAACAGAGAAAAGATACACGGTCAGCAGCCATTCGGGAGCGAATGTTTTATCGGGGCTAAATCGGGAAGGACTTACTGTTCATCACGTACTCCGGTGCAAGATGCTGCAGTATGATATCGTGCGCCAGTGCCCACTGCTTCGCCTGCAGCAGATAGTGAGCCTGCTGTCTGTAATCGAACACAGCACTCGCCCGGACAGCTTTCGCCCAGTAAATCCATCTTTCCGGTATGCCCAGCTCATCGACGATAAAGTGCTCCCGGGCTAGATAATCCAGCCGTTCCTGCTCGGCACTGTCATCCTCACTGCCCTCATCCTCGGGGACGAGCTGTATGTAGCGATAAAGCAATTGCTGAATCGCATGTTCGCGCCGGGCTTGATCGTTCAGATGAAGCAACACGTACACCGCCCACTGCCACAAACCGTGGTTTTCGAGCTGTGCCGCAAACTCGACATGCAGCTGGCTGCGATAGTACTCGGAACAGTGATGGTACCCGAGCGTCTCCAACACCTGCAGCAGCAACCAGCTGAGCCGGAAATCGGTTGGATCAGCTGTGTGCGAAGCCGGATTTAGTAGCGCTTCCAGCGGATAGCTACGCTTCGAGTATAGCTTCAACAGGTGGAAGCGCAGATCGCACAGTGCAGCATTTTTGGGACCCTTTTGCGTGTACCGTGCCCGGTACGGTGGTAGCGGTGGATGGGTAAAGGATTCGGACGATTCGAACGCTTCTTCGTACTTCAGGAGAGCATCGGTGATGGAAGCGGTCGGTGGACAAATGTACCAAAGGTGAAGGGCCAACGCACCTAGCCAGTCGACGTGCTCCAGCATGTTGATGGGACCGTGCGACGAGCTCATCATCCGCACGCCCGCAATCGCCATGAACGCTTCCAGCCGCCGTGGATCGATAAACTTATCCGCTTCCGAGTCCTGCCAGCAGGTAAGCTGATGTTGCAGCAACTGTCTCACCACCGGGCCACCGGAAATCTGTGCCAGCAGCATCGCCAGATGAATGTCGTTGTTGGTAAATGCCAACTCGCACGCTTCCAGCACCTTGTGCGTGTGGATGAGCTCGAGCAGCTGATCGAGATAGTCGCGCCTTTCCGCTCGTTTACTGTTCTGCTGCGAATGGAGGGTTACAACGTCCTCGATCCACTCGGAGAACAAATCTCGCCGGAACATGGTGCTCAGATGGTTCGCTTCGTCCACTCCTTCGAGCTCTTCTCTTGCGCCCCACAGTGAGGCAAGCAGAGCCCAAAGCTGGGCACAAAACTCCCCGTACTCATCGCTCGTCGATTCGACTAATGAGCGTGCCTCTGCGAGATGCTCTTCGAGCGTTTGATACTTTCCAGCCGCAACCAGCTGAGGGCAATCGTTGCCCATTGGGTCCCGGTGACGTCGCTCACCGTTTCGTAGCTGCACCCGCAGATGACCCTCAACCGAGCGGGCAAACGATACATCGTCGATGAGCACCGGTTCGGCCGTTGACTTTAGGCGCAACAGCTGCAGCGATGCAGGAGAAAAATCATTATCCGAGCGACCGCGGAAAAATGGTTTCACCTGATCGAACCCAATTAGTTTCAGTGCGGAAGCGGAAGCCGTCCCTGTGGCGGATTCAAACTGGCGCACCAGCTCGGTACAGTTGTCGCGCGTGTTTAGCTGCACCATCGCTGAACCGTACGTCCAACCAACCTTAAATTTGCGTCCATGGAAAAAGGCTAAGTTTGATTTGTTGTTCAAGAACCGTTTCAGGACCGATTTGGACAGAGGAATCACAATGTTTATTGGGTGAAGTGATTCGATTTTAGGTTTCAACAACAGCGGCAATGCCTGTGGTCCGGTTGGACGAGCAATTGGTGGGAGTGTGGTTTGCTGCACACCAACGCCCGACTGTTGTTTTGATGCTGCTGCCGTTTGTTTGGACGAAGACACACTGAATGTGGAACCGGCGTGCATACTCTTAGCGGTCGATGTTTTCATCAGACTTCCCGGGCTGAAACCAACCGACGGAGAACCGTCCAGCTTGAGCAGTGTTCCAGCGAGCGGGACGTGCGATTTGCGCTGAATGACCGATGGCACGCTGTTGCTAGTGTACAGACTCTGTAGCAACAGCCCTCCCGTCCCAGCACCGGTGACTATCGAGCGTGTTCCCGCACTCGGCACAATCTGATCCGGACTGTCCCGTCCTTCACTGTGCCCAAATTCCGACGTTGTGGACCGTCCGTCGAAGTCATCGTCCGCGAAAAAGGATGCTTTCATGAGCTGTATTTTGTGCGGATCCGTGCCCATCTCCAGTGCGATCGCAGCCGTTGGGCTGGTTGGATTGCCCCCTTGGTATTGGGAGGAAAAGTTCATATTTTCATCACCGTACGCTGACGGACTGTAATCATCGCCTTCGCCATTCTCGAACCCTCCGCCGTGACGGAGTGTTGCGTTGGTAGTGGCCGGCTTATTCGAAATAGCATCAACTCCCTGCTGTTGATGCTCCTGTGTTTCCTGTCCGAGGGGAACAGTGTTTTCATTGTCCTTATCCTGCTGCTTTGAACCGGGAGATTGTGTTTTGTTGGTGCGCAGAAGCAATTCCTTTCGTTGCTGTGCTGCCGGCATGATTTTCACCTTCTTTGGATCCGTTGGCGTTGCATCCTCATCATCGCTATCGCTTAAACCGTACTTGGAAAAGTGTTCGACCTTAAACACCCAACTGCCCGTATCGGGACGATACTCGAGGAAGCGCGTATCGTGCTTGTCACACACGCGGCGCAACTTTCCTTCATAGTCCAGCAGCGCTAGACGCTGCGGGTCTTTGATTGGCTCGTGAAGCGTCTTGTCATGCGGCCAAACCTGGTCGAGCGTAATCTGTGCCTTCCGGTTAAGTCCGGTCCCGACGGGCGGTTTGTTTTCATCGTCCGGATAAATGATCACTTCCTTGTGGCGGAAGTGTACAATTTCGTCCAGATTCAGACCGGCCACATCGATCGGTTCGTTGAAGTACACATTACCGTAACCTTTGCGACCGATGGTAAAGTTCGGCACAATGCACCGACCATCGTCATCCATCAGTTGGGCAATTTCATCGAGCGTTGGAATAGTATAATAGCTGTAAGGGAAGATGTTCACCAAAGTTCATGAATGCAATCATTGGTTTTGTACATTCCGGCCACCGGCCACTTACCCAACGCGACGCAGAACTATTCCAGTGGGATGCGGTTCCGCATCCTCCAGTACGGGAGCGACGGATGTAGACAGTTCAGTTCCAATTCCACCACCAACGCTTGTTTCGTTCAAGAAGGAACGGTTCGAGATGAAACTATCGTTCACCGTTTGGTTGCCTAGTACGGGCGATGTACTGTCCTTACCAGTACCCTTTCTTCCACCAACAGTACCGATTTCATCTGATTCTCCCGATTCTGAAATTGACCCAGAAAAGAACCAAAAACGTAATGTTATAAAGCTTTCTTCAACTGCACTTGTAAGCACTTTTTTACCTTCACGAACGATACTCGATGATAGCGAGCTGGCCCTTTCCGGTCGCATATTTGCAGACGACACTGCAAACTCTTTGATCGTGTTGTCCAATACCGATTCCGAGAGGCGCTGATTGTTGCTTTGCTGTTGCTGACGAACCTTGTCCAGCACGTTCGACTGTAGCCACGACACACGCCTGCTACCATCCGTCGATCCCTGCTGCTGTTGCTGCTGTTGATATTTACCCGACGGCACGGTATCGGTTGGGTGTGTTGGAATCTGATTGCGGAACGATTCACCGGCCACCCCCGATGAGCGGGTCGGAGTCGGCATATCATCCCCGACAGCCGATGTGTTTGAGCCACCGGAAAGATTGTACGCTGCCTCACGTGTACCACCGATCGCCTCCGGAATGATGATCGTAGATTTGGTTGGACGCGGTTTAATAATCAAACGCTTCGCATTCGGTTTTAGCGTAAAACTATCCTCGAGCGTACTGTCGTACTCTTCCAAACCCTCGAAGATGGACTTTTTCAGCTGTGCCGCTCCGAGTGGCTTCACCTTCACGCGATCAGCATTCCCCGAACGGGAGGATATCTTTAGCTGATAGTTGGACCCCTCCAGGATAGCCTTCTGTGCCGATGGGTTGGTCGGTTTTAACGATTCCTCCGACGGTCCAGCCAGCGGTTTGATACCCTTAAAGATGGGATTATCCCCGTACGGTGAAGTTGCCATCGCGAGGATTTGCTGGTGAATAGGAGCGGATTGCTGTCCGGCAGCACCCTGGGCCATGGCGCCAAGCCCACCAAGATTGGCGGCGCAACTTTCCTTCATAGTCCAGCAGCGCTAGACGCTGCGGGTCTTTGATTGGCTCGTGAAGCGTCTTGTCATGCGGCCAAACCTGGTCGAGCGTAATCTGTGCCTTCCGGTTAAGTCCGGTCCCGACGGGCGGTTTGTTTTCATCGTCCGGATAAATGATCACTTCCTTGTGGCGGAAGTGTACAATTTCGTCCAGATTCAGACCGGCCACATCGATCGGTTCGTTGAAGTACACATTACCGTAACCTTTGCGACCGATGGTAAAGTTCGGCACAATGCACCGACCATCGTCATCCATCAGTTGGGCAATTTCATCGAGCGTTGGAATAGTATAATAGCTGTAAGGGAAGATGTTCACCAAAGTTCATGAATGCAATCATTGGTTTTGTACATTCCGGCCACCGGCCACTTACCCAACGCGACGCAGAACTATACCAGTGGGATGCGGTTCCGCATCCTCCAGTACGGGAGCGACGGATGTAGACAGTTCAGTTCCAATTCCACCACCAACGCTTGTTTCGTTCAAGAAGGAACGGTTCGAGATGAAACTATCGTTCACCGTTTGGTTGCCTAGTACGGGCGATGTACTGTCCTTACCAGTACCCTTTCTTGCACCAACAGTACCGATTTCATCTGATTCTCCCGATTCTGAAATTGACCCAGAAAAGAACCAAAAACGTAATGTTATAAAGCTTTCTTCAACTGCACTTGTAAGCACTTTTTTACCTTCACGAACGATACTCGATGATAGCGAGCTGGCCCTTTCCGGTCGCATATTTGCAGACGACACTGCAAACTCTTTGATCGTGTTGTCCAATACCGATTCCGAGAGGCGCTGATTGTTGCTTTGCTGTTGCTGACGAACCTTGTCCAGCACGTTCGACTGTAGCCACGACACACGCCTGCTACCATCCGTCGATCCCTGCTGCTGTTGCTGCTGTTGATATTTACCCGACGGCACGGTATCGGTTGGGTGTGTTGGAATCTGATTGCGGAACGATTCACCGGCCACCCCCGATGAGCGGGTCGGAGTCGGCATATCATCCCCGACAGCCGATGTGTTTGAGCCACCGGAAAGATTGTACGCTGCCTCACGTGTACCACCGATCGCCTCCGGAATGATGATCGTAGATTTGGTTGGACGCGGTTTAATAATCAAACGCTTCGCATTCGGTTTTAGCGTAAAACTATCCTCGAGCGTACTGTCGTACTCTTCCAAACCCTCGAAGATGGACTTTTTCAGCTGTGCCGCTCCGAGTGGCTTCACCTTCACGCGATCAGCATTTCCCGAACGGGAGGATATCTTTAGCTGATAGTTGGACCCCTCCAGGATAGCCTTCTGTGCCGATGGGTTGGTCGGTTTTAACGATTCCTCCGACGGTCCAGCCAGCGGTTTGATACCCTTAAAGATGGGATTATCCCCGTACGGTGAAGTTGCCATCGCGAGGATTTGCTGGTGAATAGGAGCGGATTGCTGTCCGGCAGCACCCTGGGCCATGGCGCCAAGCCCACCAAGATTGGACATACCGAGTCCACCGGCACCGGCACCACCTCCGAAAGATGTGCCCATGTTCATCGTGCCGAATGTACCACCTGCACCGAGGGTAGAGGTGTTGCCGAACAGGCTAGTGCCCGTTCCCAGTCCACCGGGCTTAGCAGCCGCATTACCGAACAGAGACGATGATCCCGTACCGAACGTTAGTCCACCGGTCGTACCTCCAATTCCAACACCGGTCGACGTGTTCGTTCCCAGGCCGAAAGTCGGTGCCGCTTGCTTGTTGAATGTGTTGCCGAAAAACGAATTGCCACCCGCAGTGTTTGTGTTGGTACCGAGCCCGAACGTGGACGCGTTCGAAGTGGCGCTCTGTCCGAACGTGGTACCGCCGAGTGTGCCGAATGTGTTGGCCGGCTTCGCCCCGAACAGTGTCGATCCGGCCGCGCTGGTTTGTGTGTTCGTACCGAAGTTGAAGCTGGACGGTGTTGACTGAGCGCCCAACGTTCCAAACGCACCGGTACCGGGAGCGGCAGCACCTGCGCCCGCACCCGAAAACAATCCACCCGGTTGGGTGGCCGTATTCTGCGCGCCAAACCCACCGAAACCTGTCTGTCCGAAGGTGCTCGTGGCCGGTGCAGCCGTTTGCCCAAACAGTCCGCCCGTCGTGCCGGTGGCACCGAACGCGGGTTTATTTGCTCCCAGCCCGCCACCTAACGTGGAGGTGGTCGATTGAGCGAAACCGAAGCCCGGTGCCGACGTTGCTGCCGGATTGCTTCCGAACGGTTTCCCGAACGTACTGCCAGCGGTCGTACCGAAGGCTGGCGTCGTAGTGGCACCGAACGTGTTGGTCGACGTTCCGAACAGGCCGCCGCCCGCGGTCGGTTGGGCTTGATTTTGTCCAAACAAGCCGGTCGTTTGCGGCGTAGCCGTACCGCCGAAAAGACCGGTCGACTGTGCACCGGCTCCAAATAGTCCTCCGGCACCGGGCGCACCCGCTTGCGGACCTTTCCGGTTGGCGGCATAATCTTCGAACCGTAGCTCCTCGACCGATTTGTTTTCATAATCCTTCATAAACGTTATGCAGTGCTGCTTCGTATTGACGGTAGTGGTTTGACCATTCTTAACCAGCGTATCCGTACCGTGGGTTTGCTGGTACTTGGCAACCGCTGTACCGTTGCCACCGACAACGCCCGGAACTGCCGCAGCACCGAATGCGGGTTTCGCCGCACCGAACAAACCGCCGGGTGTTTGCGTGTTTTGACCGAAGAAACCCGTCGTGGGCGTATTGTTCGTAGTGGACTGCCCAAACAAAGACGTCGTTTGGGTGGCCGGCTGTCCGAAAACACCAAATCCGGCCGGTTTGGCGGCACCAAACGATGCATTGTTATTATTTCCGAACAGCGACGTATTAGCAGCGGTATTATTTTGCGTTCCGAACAATGATGTTGTTTGGGGTTGTGTTTGGCCAAAAACTGAAACATTTACAATTAAGGAAATTAGATGTTTAAGTAAAACGACGAAAACATTCAAGCTTCTTCGTTCTGCGACGCAATAACATGCATAAGCGTTACAGCGTGACGTCATGCACATGCACTTTTGCACCATCACCAGCCCTACCACCCCGCTACTTACCACCAAACCCCGGTTGCGTCGTTGCCGCACCAAAGGCAGGCGCAGTGCTGGTGCTTGCACCGAACAGACCTCCAGCTTGTTGCGTTTGTCCAAAAAGTGACGTTGTGGGCTGTTGGCCAAAGGCTGGAGTGGCCCCAAATGCGCCCGTTGCTGGTTTGCTGAATGCAGTAGTCTGACCGAACGGGCTTGCAGCCGCCGTGTTGGTCCCAAACGTTCCGAAACCAGTGTTGGTGGTAGGCTGACCGAAGCCTCCGGGCTTTGCACCGAACATGGCTAAACGCGTGTACAGTGGCAGTCGAACGGATATATGCACTGGTGTAACTAAACCACACCGGGGGGTTGTATCTTTCGGTACGAAATTCTAGCGCAATCAGCAGAGTTTTAAGTATTTCTTAGCACTCCTCGTACCAACTCTCGATGCACAACAACCAGCCGCTCACTGAAAGGCAGCCGTCAAAAAACGCGCCAACATAACCTCACTGTCAATCGGGCCTAGCTCACTCGCTTTACGAACACTGCAGCCGCCCACTTTTCACAATCGTCTTAAACTTTGATACAATTTAGCACATTCACTTAAACATACGGTTAGTAAGGGATGTTCATTGGAATTTACCACAAATTACGCGACTTCCAGAACATTGCAGATCAAACTGTTTGAAGAAAAATGGCATTTGTTTTTGACAATTCTCCAAAGTGTAGGGTGCCGTCTATACTGTCGAGTTCGTTCGTCCACTTCAAATCGTCGGTACAGCATTTCCTATTGTTTTTCTTTTATGAAAATAAGTGTTTAATTATTGAAATAAATTAATGCACATTACTGAGCACATTTAATCTACAATGCGCCCCCTGAAAAATGTTAAAAAGAAGCTAAATAGTATTTAAGAACGCAACAAATTGTTGCTCGTGACATTTCTGGCAAACGGAAAAGATAGAAGAAGAAAGTAAAAAGAACAATGTGCGGAAAAATGCCAGACCGTGGAATCCCGTACCCGGCTGCTTCGGAATTAATTTGTTGTGAACGCTTGATGTGAACGGTCGACCAACGGTGGTGCTCTGGGTGTTGCGTAGCTTGCTAGTTGTGCATAAGTTTGTCAGTAGTTGTGAGCATAAAGTGGATCAGTTTTTTGTAGTTGCGTACATGAGACAGTATAACCGTACCGTGAATGAATGTGAATTTTGTGCATTTGATGCCTGATTGTAACGAGTAAGTAGAGAAACATAACCTCAACACTATTTTCTTTCGTTCGGGCATGCAGAAATGTGGTAATATGCAGTGGTGCCGGTAAATTGTTATTCTGGACAAGGGCTATTCAATTTAAAGATGGCGCCGGTGTTTTGCGGATGAGTCATTTTTTCACACCGGTTTTTTGGTGGATCACTTATGAACAAAGAAATCATGCGCTGGGGGCTTGGTTTCTGATGAAATCGGAGCATGAAAAGGGTGCATGCTCAGTTTGAGGGCTCGATTCCACTTGATCGCGGTACAGGAAGTTACGGGAAATTACACAACATTATCGTGTAGTGCGATTTCTCCGTGGGGTCAGGGTTATGCTTTTGTTTTGCGGAGTTTACCAATACACGTACGTGTACGTGTATTTCTTGATCTTATTCATATGCTCTTCACACTGATTTTTATTTCGATGTTTCCTTTTGTTCGTTCCTTCGGACCGTTAAGAAAGGCAGTTTTCTTCTACCTGCTTCTTTAATGGTTGGCTGCCGTGCCTCTTTTCTGAGAAGCTGGGATCCCGACCGCAGCTTCAAGAAATGTAGAGTGTTCTAAGCAAGTTTTTCTTGTTTTCCCCTCAACAGGTAGCTGTGTTTCAGTTGTGCCGTGAAAACTAGAATAGCATGGATATGATGACGAACGCCGAATTGTTCGGTGACATCAACACCGGATCGTGTCAGAAGTAAGTACAAAATGAGTGCATTTTAATATTAAATAAAACAATGTTGTAATTTTTTTCCCCTATTGCTATTTTTATTTCATTATAGTGTGGAAGATTACCAGGCACTGTACCGTATGAATGTAAGTTTATTATACATTTTTTTAAATCCTTTTCTTATACAATTTATGATCGCTTATGTGTTTAAAATGCTCAACAGTCGCTATCTGAGATTACGCGAAAAAAAATGCTAGCTAAGCATAATGCGCAGCATAAATCCATATCACCGGTAGAGAGGCCGGGTGTTGACTCTTTTCGATAAACTTTTTCATTCTACCACACAATCACACAAACACACACGCACATACGCACATACGCACATACGCACGCCGATCCCCAGACAAGCCCCGCCGTATTACAAAAAGAGTTTCTTGTTGGAGTTGGGGGCATGCCCTACGCTGGCGAAGCTCACCAATACACACAAAGTTGAAACGGGTTAAGGCGCGAGCCATTCTCGCGGA
>KZ063524.1:0-41971 GCA_002091835.1 Anopheles maculatus
GATGGATAATGATCAGAAACCGATTGAACGGAAAAACCTCCACCGGAAGGATACATAATATGCCGAGGAGTCTCACGCAGCTTTTGCAAGCAGATTATAGCCCATCGTAAGCGGGAAAGCGGGTGCTCTTGCGGTCTCACTTTTTCCCGGCCTTTTCCAAAGCGTTCACTCAATGGATGGAGAAAGAGAGAGAGAGAGAGAGAGCGAGCGAGAGTTCAAGTGTTGTAATTTCCAGCGTCATGGTTGATACGCTTGAGTTACCGATACCTTTCCTCTTATTTTATTTCAGTTTGTGTTTTGATAGGTTAGAGTGTATGTGCAGTTTTTTTTTTCTGTGTGTGTGTGTGTACTGTTCTTCAAGGCTTGAATCAAAGGAAAGGAAAAGCAAACCGCTCACCGGCGTTGGCTGCGGATAATGAGATTCCTGCGGGAAACCGGCTAAACCACCCAAAACCTACCACCAACATCAACATCATCATCATCAGCGATATCACGCCAACCGCCCACCCCACCGTGCCTTATCAAAGTTGCTGCTGCATTGGCGGGGAACTGTGCGTGTGGATGGGTAAAGGGATTTGGTCGATACATTTGCAGTCGCGCTTTACCGGTGGTTGGTGGTGGGCAGGAATGGATGTTGGAAAACGATAACAAATTAAATTCATTCCGCTTTCAGCTTTCGCTCAAGCTTTTCACGTACTATTCAGAAACGTGCATCTTGTTTGGTTGTTTTGCAAACTACGAAGAAAAACAAATGTTGAGGACAAAAACACAGACCGCGCATTACAAAACATGCGAGACTTTATGTTTTAAAGACCTGTCCCCCTCCTACAACGTAGTACTTTTACTATGGCAAATTGAGCACGTAAATAAGTAATAAATCCTTGCACAGTTCGGACTGAGCAAGGATTTTTTCCGCCTTTTTGAAGGATAGCGGGGAGAGGTCGAACCAGTCGAGTCCCGGAAGGACACAAACAACCATCCCTTTGCATTTTGTATTCATTGTTTCGTGTATGACCTGCTTTTACAAGCGTTATGCTACAGCACCAGTATTTGGCCGACACATAAAATTGACTCAATCCCGCGTGGTACGGGGAAATCCTTTTCAGGTTTTGGTCATATTTTCTTCTCCTTCTTTTTGTCTGACTCTGCCGCATCTAGTTACTGCGCGAGAAAATAAACTGCTGCACACCCGTCCTAAGCTAACAAGCTAACGAACGAACGATGAGATTTTCACCATTTTACTGTACCAAAAGAGGAGGGGTACGAACGTGAACACTGTGAACCACCGAACAGGCTACGCGAGACTGCATTTCGGGTGCAATTTCAATGTAGACAAGCAAATGGTTGAGAATATATGATGAGGAATTTTCCGGCTGCTTCAAACAATAACCGACACATTTCAACAAGCTTTTCCTGCGTTTTTTTCATACTGTAGAGGGTAGCTGGTGGTGTAAAATCAGCTTTCGGTCTGCCATTGTGCTGCAGCAAAGCGGTGCAAGTGTCTTGTCTATTTTTTAAGTATATTCCTTATGCAATATTAAGCTTAAGGTACTGTAAATAATCAACTCCACAACGCAAGGTCAGAAGACAGCTTTCGGGAAGTAAAGTGCTCAATCGCATGCACTTAGTAGAGAGCAACTTTATTAGAACTCTTGAAGTGGAAGAGGGATTTATCCCAAGAATTACTACATAAAAAGAAAGAGCTGAACTTACGCTTACTTTTAGCATTTATTTTCGAAAAAAAAAAGGTTGGTTAGGATTGCCATGCGTTCAATCCTTACAATGGACAAAGGGTTGTAGCAGTACTAAAACATGCTTCTTATTCATGCGCATGTTTATTTTGCTGTACACATATAATTCGTTTTATTCCTTTTTTTCCAGATCTCCTTTACCAAAAATCTACCCACATCCGGTCAGGTCATTACTCGTAAGCCAATTTACGTAGCCATGTTTTCGCTCCACCGAAAAGGAATACAGTTTACATTATTTTTTTTTTATTTCTTTTCCGACATTCGGGACCGCCCGCGTGACCATGGACATAAGCAATAACGTTTACCGGGATGTGTTGTGTGTTCCAGCGCAAACTAGGGCTTCTTCCGGCTAACTTTTTCACCATCGTTACGTAAACGGTTACGTGATTTCCGGTCTGTGACTAATGAAGGAGCGGTTCCCCGAACAGCTGTGCTCCAAAACCGTATCGCATTCGGGGAGCGATATTTTTTCCCCCCATTCAACTCCTTTCCATATCGTATCACCAACAAGAGAAGGAAAAAAAAAACACCCACTCCTAGAAGAGGACGACACCAGGAGGAAAGAAAATATGTTTTTCCTTGGTTTGAATTTTTTGAACGCCAGTGCATGGGGACGGTGGCACACAGAGAGCTTTTTGGTTACTGTGTGTTGTTGTCCGGTCATTTCGTCGCAAATGTCGTTACCAGAAAGAATTCCAAAATTAGGGGGAAAAGAAAATCGCCTCGACGACAACCTTCCTGCCCGTTCGACGGTTGGACCCGACGGTGCTCGGATCTCGGAACCGCGCCACCGGAATGTGGCATCCAGACGAGAGAAGCCGAATATTTGCAGGTAGCCGAATACCCGAGCGGTAAAGAATCCTTAGCCGTAGGATTAAAACCGTGAACTTTGCGTGAAGTACAAGCGCAAACTAGGGCTTCTTCCGGCTAACTTTTTCACCATCGTTACGTAAACGGTTACGTGATTTCCGGTCTGTGACTAATGAAGGAGCGGTTCCCCGAACAGCTGTGCTCCAAAACCGTATCGCATTCGGGGAGCGATATTTTTTTCCCCCCCCCATTCAACTCCTTTCCATATCGTATCACCAACAAGAGAAGGGAAAAAACACCCACTCCTAGAAGAGGAGGACACCAGGAGGAAAGAAAATATGTTTTTCCTTGGTTTGAATTTTTTGAACGCCAGTGCATGGGGACGGTGGCACACAGAGAGCTTTTTGGTTACTGTGTGTTGTTGTCCGGTCATTTCGTCGCAAATGTCGTTACCAGAAAGAATTCCAAAATTAGGGGGAAAAGAAAATCGCCTCGACGACAACCTTCCTGCCCGTTCGACGGTTGGACCCGACGGTGCTCGGATCTCGGAACCGCGCCACCGGAATGTGGCATCCAGACGAGAGAAGCCGAATATTTGCAGGTAGCCGAATACCCGAGCGGTAAAGAATCCTTAGCCGTAGGATTAAAACCGTGAACTTTGCGTGAAGTACAAGTATGAAAAACAGGAGAAAAATGACGACAACAACAACAAAAAACTGCACACATACACACACACACACACACACACTCTGAAAACCTGAAGAAAACTTGTTCTGTCATAGCGACCGAGCAGAGGGAACAAGCGCAACCCAAGAAACTTGCTTGCCCAGGTTTCCACGCTTCTTCGCTTGTTCGGCACAGTACAGTAAACACATACACGGGCAAAGCAAACATAAAAGCGCCCGTCAAGAAAGCGCCAGTTCAAGTGGAAAACTTGTCGTCTCGCACTCGCGTTCGGCTGGAAGACAGGTAAGGTGGATCGCCTTACTCCGAAAGAAAAATAAGATGCATGGGAAAAAGTTTTGCCTTGTTGTCTTCTTGCCATTCTCACGGGAGCGCTGGGTTGGTCCGGGAGATCCGGGTGAGCAGCGACTTCAACGCGACTGTTGTACAGAAATTGTATGCATATTTTTCCAACTCCAACGTTATGAATTATCCTGTGAAAACAGGATCCCTACTTCAGCAAACTGTTCGGAGGAGGATGTGCGGATTGCCGCTGTTGATGGTGATGGATGGATGTGGTGATGTGGCGAAAGGCAAAAGGAGCCGTTGTGTTAGCAACCATCCGAGCCATTCATCTTTTCGAGAACGGAACACTGGGCTGGTGACGAACTTGTTCAACGAAACGGATGGAATGCAGTTGCCACTTTGATTTTTTTGTTTTGTTTCCCGTTTTAAGTTGTCTCACGTGCCTGAGCGTTTATGCATGTTTTATGAATGGCAATGGGGAGTTGGATGACAATTTAGCGATTCTTATAAATAGATCACACATGACACATAAAAAAGCGTCTGAGCAATTCTATGCGTCGTTAAGGTGCAAGCAAACTGTTCGGAGGAGGATGTGCGGATTGCCGCTGTTGATGGTGATGGATGGATGTGGTGATGTGGCGAAAGGCAAAAGGAGCCGTTGTGTTAGCAACCATCCGAGCCATTCATCTTTTCGAGAACGGAACACTGGGCTGGTGACGAACTTGTTCAACGAAACGGATGGAATGCAGTTGCCACTTTGATTTTTTTGTTTTGTTTCCCGTTTTAAGTTGTCTCACGTGCCTGAGCGTTTATGCATGTTTTATGAATGGCAATGGGGAGTTGGATGACAATTTAGCGATTCTTATAAATAGATCACACATGACACATAAAAAAGCGTCTGAGCAATTCTATGCGTCGTTAAGGTGCGAAAAACTATCAACTATCATCAATTATAATGGCCAATTGGAAGTGGAACGACTTCAAGTACTGTACTGTCAGACATTATAACACGCCCTCTGACTTGTCATCGAGACGATCTCGAATTTGAATGAACTTTCACATGGAAAATTATTTTATTGCGAGGTGTTAATTGGTAAATTTGAAACATAATTGAACTGTCACTTCATCAATACTATCCTGCAAATTTGTTTCGACATACCAAAGTAAATGTGCTTTAAATTACATTTTTTAATTTCTGTTCTGGTAATAAGTAAAACACAATCAAAACCTCAGCATAAACGTCTGGTTCACATTCTTCTCCAACACTTACCTACGAACACAGCCGTTGAGTTGTGTGTCGGGTCGTACGGACACATCGCTTGTCCGGGCTTCTCTGACTCCATCGAGTAGTTGTTACCGTTGATGGAGTACGTGCGGCAAAGCGGTCGGAACGCGTTCGTCCCGCAGCTCAGCAGTGATCCTTGCGCCGGGATTGCCAACACCCGGATATAGTTTTGGCAGAGATCCTAGACAATCGGGCAAACGGAATGAAAAAAGAGCAAAGTGGAAGATTAAACAGAAAATGATTAATTTTTGTCTAAGTTCTCGCGCTAGTCTTTTTAGGTATCATCGTCCAGTGTAGATTATTCGAGCATCAGTTACAAATGAAAGATAAACAAAACGAAAACGCTGCCCAGTTTATGAGGTGTCCGTTTTGTTTTGCCACGGGGACACATTTTTGCAAACGAATTTCGTGCGATAGGCTTTATAGACTCTAGAAGCGTATTGTAGTGTTTGTATTGAAACTCGTTTAAATTGTGATTATATTTTTTTTTCACCTTTCAACAAACATTTTCACAACTTCGTGACAGCAAAGCGTACAATAATGCTACTGTACATTCGTATATCGCTGGAATATGCAAATCAAAGCACAGTTTGTGATGCTTGTTGTTATTTACACACAAAGGTAAATAATTGGAGCAGTTTAAAAGACATGAAAGTGCAACATTAATTTCAGAATCTCATCAAACAAATGGTACAATGTAGTCTTAATGGTAACAAATGGTGCTATTATTTGATCTATAATCGATTCACAATAATAACACTGAATCACAGTATTATTTGGCATATTCCTGGCTCATTCTTAATAATTGCAAGTGAAGTATAGTTATACAAACGCAACAATGATCATTTTCGTGAGCTATAACGATGATCTCACTATAGCGAATTCGCTTCAACCGGTTTTGTTTGGTTGGTCCAGCTATGAGAATGACACCTGACAGCTCCGATAGTTTTCATGGACAGAGTATGCGTTTAAGTCCCAAATTCGCAGATGTCGACATATCAGTCTTCTATCAAGATATCAAAAATATTGTATTGTTTATCACATGTTCTAATTACATAGTTCTACATGTTCTAATCACATCATTTCCATTCTCTTCATTCATTCATTACATGTTGTATTATATGATTTAATGAAATGTTAAATTATTCTTCATTCTCATCGCGATCGATACTTGAAATCCCGATAGCCCACTATTATCGTAAATAAATCTATTTTCAGTTTCATCCCATGTACATATATTCCAACGAATGTGCTATTTAGAGTAACGTTAGCACATGCATTATAACGTCCCCAATTTTCCACACAAAAGATTGTGTTACTCACACAAAAATACCAAAAGTCTCTATTTCAATCAATCAATTTGCCTTCAATTTCCGACCGTGAGAGGCGTGACCGATTGAATTTCAACTGCCGTTATTTACATAACAGGAAAAGTAGCACCTAATTTCAATTAAAACCCGATTTCTTACGAACCATACACCCGAAGCTGGTACCCAATTAACACTAAAATATACATAATAGCTACTACTACTGTACTTCGTTCCGGTGTCAATGGCAATCGGTTTAAATTTAATTCTACTGAAAGCTTCGCAACAAACGCTACAGCGCTTTCATGAGTTTATTATACGAAGATTACACATCGTACATCCTTAGAAACAGTGTTATTGCCAGAAAACTCTCTTTGATACTTTGGGCCTCCTCCCGGCATTGGTCAAAAGAAAGCGAAGTCTTTGTCCTCGTGGAAAAGATAGGGTTTGTTTCAACACACGGCTACTATATCCCACTCGATCCACAAACCCCGGGAAAAACCCAACCAGCATTACACGCCCTACCCACTAGAGCTTTCCACTGCTTGCGTTAGTGCAGCTGGAATAATTTTAATTAAGTTGAATGGTGAGATAGAATATTTGGACAGCCATATCTTTTCATCCCTCCCCTCCCAGGACAATGCTTCGCACACTGTTATGGATTATTATTTTCGCAACTAGTATCATAGGCAAACAGAAAGCACCGAAATTGCTTTCGGTCACACAATACACCAGGCAGACTACACGCTCGGAGTACTCGAACCAGTAGCCCGATGAGAGCATCGCGTGCAAAAAGCGGGCCAACTCAACTGGCCAGCAGCTGGGATGGTTCGGAAAATATCCCGGGACACGGACACCGTGCCCTGCGGTTGCCGGTGGCCCATGATCAGTTGTGAGCGTACATGTTATCACAGGTCATTTGCATAACCAAATCGTTAGCAACAACTTTAGCGGCTGGCATGCCCGAAACTTTGTTTATCCTTTGCATTTGCGTAAAAACCGGAATCGTCCTTCAACATGACAACTCGGTTGTACATGAAAACGGATACAGTGGTCGACAGCAAAATAAAGATAGCTGGAGTTTTTGGCGCGATAAGCGATATCCAAACAGGATCGAAATGAATATTTGAGCCAATATTCTATGGAACGAATATGTTGTTGATTTTAACATTGATGCGATCTTAAAATGCTTGTTTCTAAATTATCTATTAAATTTGTACAAACTTTATGTCATAACTGCTTATTGCTGACACATCGCTTGATTCATCGTTCAAATATTAAATAACTTTTTTTTGTAATTTGTAGCTCTACTTATGCTCCACAAACATTCCATTTGCTCATACCATCATGGTGGTGGTTATGAGCGATTAGTGCACATTGAAAAGTCTGATTATCGCCCCCAAAATGAGCCAAACCCCAAAACGTAGAACCGGCGAGAGCAAACGTTATGAGAATTAACTAGGCATCCTCCCGCCAGAGATAAGCCGGTTCAAATGAAAGTAAACCTTTTCGTCCATAGGAAAAGGACCTCGAGGAACTTTTTCACTCGGTAAATGGCAATGGCCAACACGAACGTACCTCATCCTTGCCCTTTACAATGCACATCTTGATGTCGTCGTCAGAGGAGTACCACGAGAGACGCGTCGTTTCCGCCAGATCGTAGATACTCAGATTGTAGACGATGTTCCTGTGAAAGAAAAAGGCAAGATAAAACCATTAAATTACGCACAAATGGGCACGACGATTAGGTGTGTAAGATATACCGCAGCCACAGCTAAAGTTTTGCACCGAAGACGATGAGAACGCGCTGGGATAATGAAGCTTTACGGTACAATTTGTGGAAATTTTATTATGTTATGTAGAGGACAGTTTCCAAACATTATGCGATACTTTGAAGCAAATCTCAGAACAGTTTGTATATTTTTGCTAACGTTGTGGAAAGAACTGACAAACGAACTGAATTGTAATGAAACGAGTTTCAAAAAGCCTCATCATAATACTTAACATAACAAAGCTAGAGCATTAGAAGTTACTTCAGTTTGCGTAAGTAAATACAACGGAGGATTTTGTTTTGATGCAAAAAACACTAATGTAACTAGCTTCTCCAGAAACAATGACTCTTCTACACGTTCAGAGAACATCGTTACGGTCAAAGCTGAAAGAAATGGTAGCCACCTTCACTATACTTCTGCTGCCTGTTCGCTCTACAACAAATCTCCAAAAAGGTGGCCAGTTTACAACACAATGGTGGCAATATGGAAAGCGTTTCTGGTGCCAAGTACTTCCGAGAGTCCGAGTGGCGGAAAATGTCTCTTCAAATTGCAATAGCTCCCGAAGCTATACGTGGTGCACGCGGGTTTCCATGCATACGTAAGCTACACTGTGAATGGTTTTATGTTACCGGTGTGTGATTTTCAACACCTGCACACCTTCTTCTTACAGTCGGAAGCAGACTATTTTCCACCGAGGTAGAACAAACGAGGAAACGAATTAAATCACTTCACATACTAGGACATACTAGTTTTCTCAACGCATTGCTGCGTTTGCTAGAGCCGAAAACGAGTGCTACGAGGAAACAAATAGTTAATTATTGGATACTTAGAACACCTAACATTGAAACCTTATATTTCCAAGATACTTGTGTTCGGACATTATAATCTAAATGCTTAAATTGTATCAATAAATTAAACGCTAAGTGTGCTTATCTTCAAACTTTGTACCATTTGCATAATGGTGTACCGTATATTTTGCCACTTTGATGATCCGTTTTAATTTACGGGATATTCGCATTATCAGCTAAGTTGACAGCGTATCCTGAAGCGTCTTGAGCGATAAAAAATACTAAGAGATACCTCTTTTCGTCGTCTCGAACGTTGCGACCTAGCAGCAACCAAATCCCGGCAAAAGAGCATTCACCCCCCTCAAAATAGTCCATTAAATGTTGCAAAAACCATCATCATAATGTCCTCGAGGCGTCCCATACGTGAGCCTGTCAAACACATCCCAGATGGAACCACCAGCAACACCACCACCACCATGTCAACCACACAATCATCCAAAAAGCTAAATATTTCGGTAAGCACGGGTAATATGCTCCACAGCAGACAGCAATTAGGTGTCGTCATAAATTACGTTTATATTCATTACATCAATTTGTAACTGCCAGCATCGCATCTGCCAGCGAAGAAATGGGCTCAAGTATCGTCACACACGCAGCATATGCCCACAATCACCAACATCGGATGATGTTTCTGCCTGCTGCTGCTACTGATGACGATCGTGATGGAATCTCAAAATTCAAAAACACATACACAGATACCCCCAAACTAACGCACCCGAAAATGGGTGCGAATGTGATGAATCCATGTGTGTGTGGGAGAGTTTCACTCGAATATCGTATATAACCAAACTCCATTTAGATGCCGCTTCGAAGAACGAACTTCTCGCTCATTCGGAACGTCGAATCGCACATCATTTTGACATGACGTTTCTTGGCGCGTTCGCTGTCAAAATCGTTCGCCGTGCGCGATGGGGAAACGACATACGTCGCTCAATTTAAATTAGTCAACCTTTTACGAAAAGAATACGCACATCCGCCCGCGGAACTGTCGCACCAATAATGCATATAACAAGACGGTTCTTAGAAGCTGCGGTTTGCGTACAGAAAGGCTTGGAATTAATATCATTACATTACCCCGATCCGTGGGCTACATCGTGCGGGGTGTGCTAGATATGCTAACGCCGCTTGGAAGCGAAAGGTTTTCTCTACCGCTGTACTGCCGCACTAGCGACAGACAACCAATCAACACCGCTCATAATATTAAGCGCACTAGTTTGAAGAGTTTTAACTTGTACAATTAATGCTAATTTATGAAGGCACCCGTAACCATCTGTATCACAACTGGTGCGCGTTGTTGACTTTTCACATAAATATACGCACGCCGACTAGAGTCAACCCGAATCCTCTTGCAATGGCAACAGCAGCAGCATGAATGAGAATGGAAGGTCACCATAAATCAATAAACAAACATGTTCCCAAGCACATGTTTGCGTAGGCATTCGCTGACAATGACTGGGTGACGAGAGAGAGAGAGAGAGAATTTGGTGGTGGTCAAGTGCAAGCATGTTTTATTGCATTCTTCACCCCATCATGGAGCACAGCTGTCAGCCAGAGGTTAATGAAGAAAGCGTGCACATTTATTGGGTGCTTTTATGGTATCATCATTCGTGAGATGGTTGAGCATTAGCGAGAGAGATCACAGATCAATAATACAATATAAGGAACAAAATTTTGTAAACGAAATTTGTATAAAAACTACCATTTTCAATAACAATTAAACACGAAATAAAACCGCAATTTTCTTCAACAATATCAGCTATATTTATACTGCTTAATCCTTCTACTAGCCTGTCCTCTATTAAATGTCTTTAAGCTAGTCTACATGAAACGCAACCTCGTTTGTAAACTCAAGCCCAAAAGGCTGGCAGTGCTGTCAGTTTGCATTTTATCTGTCAAAAACGTTTTTGGGTTGGAGCAGCGCAATCGAAGCGCATCTCGAGGTAGTAAAAAAAACATTGGCTATAATTTCGCAAAAAATCGTCTGAAATTGATGATTTTGTCCGCAGAATGTATCATTATGCATTAAAAGGTGCAAAACGAATGCAATTAAATGCGTCCAAACAAAACGGGAACAATATGACAGCATAGTACGAAAAAAAACTTCTAGTTTCCCGACTATTTCGACCATAGCTGCTCAAAAATAACTGACAACACTTTAATATGTTGACTGTGCAAAAGACATGATACAAAAGACAACGAAAGATTAGCTAAATTGGTAAAACTAAGGACCATCGTGTGAACAATACATCGAATAAGTTTAAACAGAAGAAGAAATCAGGTAATAAACAACCGATTTGATGTTCTTAACACTCTTGTACGTGCTAGCAACAAACGAAACAACACACAATGGATTCAAATATGAGAATGAATTGCAGTCCAAAACTCTTGTACAGCTACTACAGCACATCCCAAATCTTTGTCCTGCGTTGAGTGAAAACACGCGCAACACACAAAAAAAAACGCACACAAATATTCCTTTGACACCGTATTCCATCACTTTTGCGGCATCATTCTCAATTCCATCGACCGTTTACACATGTGTGCCAAAACCCTTTGGCCATCCAATCCATGCACTGGTGCTGAATGGACGAATGTAGAGAAAATGTGCCGTGGCAAAAATGTCATAAAGCGTTTTCGCTACAGCACCATCGCCATTTTCCCTCTTGCGCCAAAGGAGAGGGAAAAACTTCTCGGTAATCATTTTTCATTCCGCTTCCACAGTGGCACATTTCACGAGTAAAAGCAAACTAATTTATCACACTGAATTACCACCGTAGGGCGCCTATCAACCGTCAGCCGGCTTCAGACTTCATGCGTTGCTGCTTTTATGAGTCCATTACAACCCGTTACAACGCCGCAATTCGAAGAAGAATTTCCCATTCTTCGGGAGCATGATTTTGCACAAGGCGTCGTCACAGTGGCGATGCGACCGTCACTCTGTGTGTGTGTGGTTGTGTGCGCTTGCATGCAGTTGGCTTTTCTTCCGGCCATTCTCAAGCAGCGTCCTAGCCAGACCACCAAGTACCGGGCACACTCAAACTTGGAACCACCGGGCTCTTATGCAACCGATCCTGGGCGCCACCAAACGGTCAATGGGCACGGTTCGCTAGGTTCGCTGGTTCGTGTGTGCATGACTTTCGTCGCCTGTTTGTCCACTGGGGACTGGGAAACTGGGCCCCGGTGCACATCCGGACCTGCACCGCACGCTCAGTACACACGTCGGTAAATAATCAATCACTTCACTTCAGTAAACCTCATGAAGCGTCCACACAAACCCCCGGCACCATTACATCCCAGCTATCACAAGTTTTCACAAGGCAACAAGTTTTTCCAAGCGTTGCGCTCGAAAGGTTCGAGTTGTTCCGGTCCAAGAGAGGTGATCGCATACAATACGGGTACGTGTGATTGTGTGTGTGTACTTGGTGCATTGAATTGAGAGCTGATGGGTACGGCAAGCACTTGACTGGCTAGCAAAGGCATTCGGACGATGTTAAAGAGCGTTTCTTACCGGGCAATGCACATTTAAAATCCCTCAATTTCTACAATAATGTAAGGGTGCTGCAGCAATCACTCTTCCCGAAACTTGAAACAACACGTTTAATACACATAAAAACCGCAAGCAAATTAATCAAATGTAGCTTTGGTTGTATAGCCAAGCATTTATAAACTAAAATAACATCATTGTATGACCTAATCACACCGCTATACCAATACTCACACTAAAGTACGGGAAAAGTACAAGTGTCAAAAGTTGCTAGCAAAAGTTTAATTAAATTCGTACTCAAGCGACCGGAACACAACATCCACCGAGCGCAGGCTCTGCGTAACGAGCGAATGCCTGCCGGCGGAAACATTTCCCCGAGTGCCAAATGAGCATGGACTCACAACATTTCCATGAACCCATTACCAGCGACGCGAACACTTGTAGTGGAACGAGAACTATCATAACCACGTATACAATAACTTCTAAACTTTTTCCCACTTGATTTTCATTTGAGTATTACTGTACGCGCTACACATTGCCCCCGCGACCGATGCACCGTGCGGATAGCATCACACGCTGCCAGCTTCGGGGGTTCGAGAATGATGCAATAAAAGTGCATCATAAGCATTTTTATTAATCCCTGGTACCGTCCACTGGTTGCAGATATGCTGCATCCGGTGGCGCGTACACGATATCATCTCGCTCGGTGCATCTACGGGCAAGCGGTAAGCTTTTTTTTATGGTACATTATGTTTAATGTCACTTTATCGTATCCACTACACCACAGTGTGCCTAGCACGGTGATGGGAGCGATGTATTTTATCGTACCATCTTGCTTCCTTTTAGCGGTTTTCGCCAAGAAGGAACGCTACGTTTTCGCAGTACTTTGCGCAGAGATCATGCGAAGGATCGTATTTTTATTTGTTTTTCACTCTTCCAAGGTAGTCCTCCACTGCTGAGCTTCCGGTGGTAGCTTCCTATCGTTCGCAAGCATATGTTTGATGAAGGAAGCTCATTTCTCAAGAAGAAATAATCTTGTACGCTGTAAAATACGCACATGCCAAGCTAGTGAGCACATGTCAATTTGAAGCGGAAAAAGTGCTCATAATGGAGGCGCCCAGTCAGCGGTGTAAGTTGGATGTGTCAAACATGCAGCCGGGAAAGGGTATTAGAATGGTACAGCTGGAATCAAGCGGATATCATCATCAATAATTTTAATATCTTGTTAAAACGACGACAATTTCATAAAATATGGTTAAAAACAAACTGATTATTGAAGTCAATACATTGGGTCCAGATATTCTCTGTACTCTTGCACAGAGCTAGATAATTTTGTAGTTCCTTTTATGTTTTATGACATTTTATTCGTTAAGTCGCCCAGATTACTGTTAAGCACATTTTATCAGAAATACTTAATATTTTTATATTTGGCAAAACTCATCCCGCAACCCCCATCACTTGCAACGAGGGGACAATCGTCTACCCCTTTCAGGAGCTTTTCTCCGTAGCTAACGCGTTAAAGCGGCAACTCCTTACTTCCCACGCGCGACCCGGATCCGGTGTGACTTCTGTCGCGCTCGGTTAGTAATTTATAGCAGCGTTCATTTAATTAACATAAGATGAAAGAGCATAAATCACGGGTACGATAAATTACGCTTTCCCGGAGAAATTCTTGCCACGGGCTTGGTGGGTGCTTTCCTTTTTTCCCCCTTTCGCTCACTCTCTCTCTCTCTCTAGCATGACTATAATTTAAGGGACAGCGCGCGTCTAGCTTATTCGGGAAGCTTAACAACGCGGCAACTAACGCACATACCTAGGCCAAGGTTAATGGGCGGTAAACGATGATGAAGGGGAGCGAGAGCACATTTCGCTCGCTACGAGATAGCAGCAAGAACCCGCACACAACTGTGCATGATGATTCTGTCTTAAGTCGCTAGTTTTACCTCACCGCGTCATTTAAACACTCGTCAATAGGATCCTTACCGAAAACGCTTATACGCGCGCCCGCCGGCACTTTCCACTGCTTATGTTCCGCGCCGGTTTTGAACCATTCAACCGTCCCATTTTTTGGGCACACTCAAGTGAAGCGTTTTTCGCTTGATGGGCAGGTTTGGTAACGCGTGGATGAGCAATTTTTAAGGTGCAAGTTAGTTTTGGCTCGCTCCACTTTTTACCCAGCCGCTAATGGGTTTCGCTGTAATCGCGTCAAAAGTCAGCCAGTTGGAAGAAGCACTTGAAACGGCGAGCCCCGTAATGAGCTGTAACAGTGGCGGAAGAAGAAGCTATTTTTCCTTAAGTTAATGATGCACACGGGACTGAAAGCTGCAGGACACAGCATGAAGCTTGCCGTGCTGATGCTGAAAAGCTTGTAATTGGGGAACGTATCAAAGTCCAAAGCTTGCAGATTTTCGGTCAAAACGTAGACAAGGATATTTGAGGATTCGGTTAAATGTTTCAAAATTCATCTTCTCTATAAACAAACTTCACTTCACACCCCAAAATGTTAACACTATTAATCCAATCGCTAACGCCACTTCTACAGCGCACACAAATTAAATCATAGCTTTACGTCTAATTAAACCTTCGTCAAGCAATGCAAAACCTTGACAACAGCAACAAATCTAACGCCTACCCCCCCTCCCAAATCCGGTCCATCAACAAATACCTTCGCAAACAAATTCGGCCACACCGACAAATGAAAGGTTTAACGGATTGTTGCGTCACATCCAACCGCGGTTTTCTTTGCCCAAACTTCTTTTTCGCCTTAATCCAGTACACACTTCAATCAAGATCCCTGCGCCCCCCCGGTTCCAACAACACCGAAGTTATTAAGGAGTTATTAAATTTATCGCAAAACTTTTCCTCCACATCCGGATCCGTCTCGTCTGCCGCTCCAGCTCTCTCACCTTCCGTTGGTGCTCTATTTCAGTTGCTTGCTGCAATTCGTACTAGGAATTTTTAGAAAATCCCTTGTTCTACTCAGTTTTGACGTCCCTTTTTTTTTGGGAAGGAAATGGTATAGGTTCCCACTCGGCTGCAAAAGGGAAGAGGAGGCAGAGGAGGAACGGTGGGTTGGTTTCGTTTTTCATTCAGTCACGTTTTTTAATAGAGATATAAACAGCAGAAATTAATTAGTAACCGAACAAAGTTAAAACCATCGGAACGGGCACGGCTTCACAATGGAGCGTTGGGCTGACCGGAAGCAGCATCCGCCGCGACAGGCAGCATCCAGGCGGACGGGATAGGGAAACGGTTGTTCTTTTCATATTCTACGATAATTAAGATCTTCTCTAATTTTTTGTTTTGGTTTCCTTCGGGACTGTTTTTGCAGTGCTGCTTAAGATGTTTGCTAACAAGCGGAGGAAGGCAATGAGCTGGTATTGCTGTCTGCCGTATTAGACTGGATACTTTTTTGTTGGGGTATTATTATACTTGTTTTAAAATGCAAGTTTGTGCTTAGTTTAAGTATCGAAACATTGCTTAATGAACAACCATTACTGCTAACCGTGAGAACGACACGGTTTTTACACACGTACGTACGCTACACTCTGTCCAGTAGCACCTCTGACGTACACGCAGACGTTCATTAAGTGATTAATATTCCGTAAGCAAATTAAAGCCTGATTCAAATGTGTCAAAGCCCTCCCGAGAGTAGGTGTGGGCTATTTGATCAATAATTTAGTTGCATTATGTATGGGACACGTCTGGGCTAGCCGGCCGTACCGGGGCATAGAGCATAAAACGCAACACGGAAACCCACACACACACACACACAGATGGCGTCCTAGCGCCTTTGCAACACAGCCTCTAGCGTGCGTGCCCCGGTCCAAGCGTGTCTCCGTGGACGATGAAACTACCTCCCTCCCCTCTCCCTCCCCTGCATCCCATCGACCGTCGCGTTGAATGGAAATTTTGTTCGTATTGATTTTCCACGGAACACCTTTTGCCGAACAGTCACGTGTGGGTCGAGAGAGAGAGAGACGATAGCATATGCGTTGCATCGTTGATTATGATGATCGACGGGTGCCTGATGGTTCGGTCTTTCCCTGACTTGCGTGTTTGTGTGTGTATGTGTGTTCGAGCACACACACACAAGCGTGTACGTATCACACGTTGCAAATGCAAATGGATCCCAAACGCCTCGGTGCTCCAGCGCCAGCACGACAGCAACATTAAAATCTAATGATACGAATTCCGCAACGTTCGCGTGTACTGAGCGGGCTCTGCCTGGCTCAGTTGGTAGGCCAGAAAAACGGAAACGAAACTGTAGGAACTGGGTGCTGGAACACGAGAGATCCTTGCTAAAATTATCGATGACATCAGTGTACGGTGGTTTCTAGGAGCATGAAAGAACACACCACCTTTTGATGAGCGTGAACACCCTCTCGCCCCGCTCGACAACAATAATTATTGATGCCCGTAATTACTTATTGATGTTTGCATTCTCCATTCAGGTTTGATTGAATGATGATTATTTGCAATGAAACGGTTGTTCAAATTTCCGAGAAAATCTTCAAATGTAAACCAACAGCCACTATTATTTTCGATGAGCTTCACTCGAACGCTGTGCTACCACAACTCCGGAGTGCCTTTCGTTAGCGATTTTTTAATATGCATAAGGAGACATTTGTGGCATGAATGGTTCCATGTCGTTTTAATAATTGATAACGTACTCTAGCGTACACCTTTCACACTAAGCAAATGATAGTCGATATGCCGACTTTGTACACTTTCATACAGTATTATGCTGCTATTTCTTAAAGTTTTAACACAAAAAAAACGAACAAACCAACTGTCAAAATGGTGTACGCATCGGGATGAGTCTACCTCAATCAGTTCAACTGCAGAGACAAAGCCGAAGACTGTGTCATAAATTGAAGAGACTAAAACTTTATTGTTTTGAAACTAGGAAACCGGAATTAGAGCATTCGTTCAAACGTTGCAGAATATTCAGCACAATAAGGAAACTGTTGTACGAAACTCATCTTCCATGTTAGAGGTGATGTCGTCCTTGTCACAGCAACTTCAAATTATTAATTTAGAGCGCTTGTGTAAAATATATGGACAAATCCATAATACTATGGACATATCGATAAAACTCCCAGCTGATTCCTGACCTGTATCAGAGGACTTCATTTAATCATTACATACGTAGACGAAGCTATACTACACCCTAAGGAAACTTGTCCACTCAAAATACCTGTAACGACGAGATGAATCTTTCACTGTTTCGAACATTTATAGTATCAGTACTCAAATACTTCTCAAAGACATGAACTCTGTCCAAAACTGACTGTAGCATCCATAATGCTATACAGATATCATGCATATTCTGAACTAAACTTTCAATATAGCACGAGACAGTACACATCAAAACTAGGACAGCAGGTTAATACCCGACAATAAAAACATAGCACAAAGCTGGAAGCAAACAGACCGATATTTGTCAAAGAATGCAACAATTGCATAATTAGAATTTTAACCGAACACCCGTTGAAGCACTGACCAGCGCACTCGACTACCGAGCGGCGCAATGCAACTCGACACGAAACCGTGTAGTCAGCATAACACATGTGTTTGCGACGATAACCATAAGTCTTGTCTCCATACAGAAAAACATTAAATGCAAATTTATACACTCAGCAATTAAACAGACAGACAGAAAAACCTATTTGAACCAACAAACAAACGCAACCCGTTTAACATCGAGATGTAATTTGACACTTTTGTTTACGACAAAAGCCTTATGCTTTTGTCGCCAACCAGAAAGATAGCGAACGATTTAACTACGCGAAAATAGTGAAAAAATGTTAACACCCCGACGGACTAACCTATTTTAAGTATTTTGAACTTAATGTAAAACAATGAAAAATGTGTATACATAAAGCGAACAAATCTGGACGACACACACTGAGAGAGAGTCGTTTGGACCGTCAGGTTTGGGGAATATCCAACCTAATAGAAAGCGTCTTCTTATTCGAAGAGCTTCGAGAGTCCTCCTACGAAAGGTAAGGCCTCGATGTCTCCATTATTCCAGTAAGGAAAATCTCCTCCAGATTTTTGTGATCGTCTGGACGATGAAGACGCTGGTTCTAACCCAGCAGGATCTATCATGTCAGCAGGAACCGATTTTTTCTTCTCACTAAAGTGTGTGTTCGTGTGTGCGCCCTCAGACAAACGATAGTAGGACAGCGTGCGCGTGGGTCTATAAACGAAAAGCTTTTATCAGCGATCGACAGAAGGATAGATACGTTGACCTCATTCATGACAGACCTATCATGACCTGTCAGATTGTTAAGCCAGGTAGATGCCAAGGCGATGCAAATCATTAATCGTTGGGGTTCAGAAAGACCTGAATAATGAAATTGGATATATTTTAGTTTATTTAATTTAATTTTAATTACTTTGAACCTTATTTCTAAGCTAACCATCCTGGAAGGTCCTGCCATAAGATTGCCAGGGATGAATGAAGTATCTTTTTTTTTTTGTAATATGCAAAGGATACCAGTTTAGGATCGCCCAGTGGTTGATACGGTAGCGACGGGATCGAATCCCGTCCGGACCGTCTTCACGTACGTAATACTGACTATCAAGCTATGGGTAAAATAAGTCTAGGAAAGCCAGTAATGGCAGGCCAAGACCTTGCGAGGTTCTAGAGGCAAAGACGAAGAACAAGAAAGGATGCCAGCAAAAGTAAATTCTATTACCCTTTTAACGAAACTATTGGATGCTCTCATCACGAAAAACAATTTCAATACAGCTTTGAAAGCGTTTTTAGCATAAATTGAGTAATGTGCGAATTTCCCATGTTCAAATATACAATTGTGCTTACCGCAGTTTAAACCAAACCCATTTAAAACGGAATATGCACACCACCACCACATAAACAAGCGGGCAAACCGTGCGTTAGTAATTTAATAGGCTTCAAAACGAACCGCACTCGAATCCATTCTTTTCCCTCCTGCTACTAACACACACACACACAAACACCTTGCGGCAGGCACGAAAATGGGGATTTGATTACGAGTAAAATAATGGGAAATTAATTTCCCAGAAACGGCCGCTTATTATTATTCGTTTAGCTTGTGAGCAAGGTTGGTTTGTGGCGCAGTTTTTTGTCTTTGTTTTCGTTTTAGTAATTTCACAATTTATTTGTAATCGAATTAGAATTAAATGAACTGACGAATGATTGGAGGAGCACCAACGCAGGAAAAACAAATGACAGTAACAATTAACGTTCGACTGTTGATAAATCATCCAACTAGAGATGTTGGTTAACGCACCCCATTTGCGAAAATAAACATGGCGTAGTGCTCCTGAAAATCTTTTATCCAGTAAAATAAATCTAGGATTACTAAGCACGTCATAGGCAAGTGATACGTCATACGGGATTTAATCTCCCACGAAACAAAGTTATGCAATTAAAATGGTAGCTATAAAGGAAACGTTTCAATCGACAAAACAAAAACCTTCATTCTTCCCAATCATATATCCACCCAGCTGTTCCATCATTTTTCAATAAGACAATCTCCCCACAGAAACCGATACACATCTGTCTACGGAACGTAATTTGCTTCTACATGTGGTGTATGATGTTATTGGAAGGGCTTCGCGTATACCCTGAAAAATAGGTATGCCTCAAAACGTAAAACCCCAAAATGGAAAGTTATCAGCTTCCGGAATGACAGGAGAAAAAAAACAACGAAAACCCGAAATCGAATTATTGCCAACCGTATCGAATCGAAGAACCGACATTACCCGATGGTATTTCATCAATGCTGTAGCAATCTCCCTCGGCTCGACGCTATGGTTTATCGATTTTCCACCATCACATACTCACAACATCCGAGCCACGCAAAAATCGATGTACTTTATTTTCCTGCTCGCTCAAACAGCACGCTTTCCACACACACACACAAAATGTCCTTATGTCACACAACAGGAGCAGAACACGCACGGGACTGCTTAAAAATTCATCCTCAAGCTTTGCACTACCTTCGAGTACACGCAGAAAAAGAAGACCCCAACAAAGCTAGGACAAGCACCGGATAGCATATAAGTGTGCGTGTGTTTGGGGTGGGGACTTTTTTTTGACTCAACAAAAAATCTACTACCAGCTGCTTACGTAATCTTTTCCCGTATTTTTTTGTACACTCTATGCTCCAAAATACAACAAAATGTGTTCCAGCTTATCTGAGAAAATTGTACCACCAAATACGGAGACGCATGTACACACACACACACCCACACACGAACACAAAACCGGGACCAATATTCAGACAGCTCTTCCCTCTTTAAATCCCTAAGGCTGAAGATGGAGCATGGTAGTACGCCAACGGGGGAAATGGGCTCCCTAAGTGCCATCGACTATTCTGCGCCCCGACAAATTTATCTAACATTACAAATAATGCAAAAACCTCTGGCAGTCCCTTTCGCATAAGCTCTCGTATGAAAGCAGAGAACAGAAGGTCGAAAGATAAATGCAAAACCCTGGCGAGCAGAAGATAGTACTCGCTTTATCTTATGGACAGCACACATGATTTAGATTTTGGCAGCATTAATTCTATGTACAGCAAGCTCGATAAGGGATAAAGCGATATAGAACGCGCGTACCTGCTACAGATACTGTTAGGATTGTGAGGTTAAGAACTGTCGGCGAACAGAATACTGCAGAGAGAAGACATCAGTGATGAAGATAATATCTTAACAGAATATCTGTTTGTATTACTTCGATTCGATTCGATTCGAGTTGTAGAGGGTGCTGATCAGTGTTGGACACTACCAGTGGTGTACTGTTCTCCTCCTCTGAAAGTTCTCCTTTTTTTTGGACAAAGTTTTTCTCATTAAGGAACAAATCATCAGGAAAAAAAGGCTCGATCAAAGCAAAAATGCAAACAAAATGTCAAATGTCCAATTTAGAAAACTCTCAATAGCACAAAACGAGAGAACCGCACACTACAAGCCAATGTTGCCAATTAAACTAGGATTAAACTTCTATCAATCGCTCGAACGGTACCGGAGCTTTCTACCCAAAAACCATAGTTCCCCCCCGGGGCATGGTACACAAGCTCAAATTTGAATAACGACAGTGATCCACGGGCCGCAAAAGAATAAGCCGCGCGATCGGAGGCGCATTAGCCGAAAGTTTGGTTATTAAAATCGACAGCTGCGTTAGCTGATTTCAATGCATACATTCTCAGACAGGAGTGCGTTCCTTTTCGCAGTAGAGTTGCTGCGAAGGTGCAGCGGTCGTAGAAAGTCACCGGCAAACCTTGGCGTTAGACGAGTGGCAAGCACGTCGATAATTACAAATAATTCAATAGCATTTAACGAGAAAACTTTCCCTTTTTTCCCATCCGACGGGAAGTTTCGGATCATGTTTACCGTAACTGATGTTCTCCCACATCCGGAACGTATGCAGAAGATGTGACTTTGCCTTCAAAGTTTTGTTTTTTTTTCTCTCTCTTTTTGCTACATAAAATGCGGGACTCTATGCTCCATAAACATGCGCCACCATGTTGATGACTTACTTACATACCGGGTCCGGGTAACTTTGCTCGGAAATAGTTCGGCGAAGTAGGTCTGCAAATGGATGAAGTGATCGAATGAAGCAGCGAATGGAAGGACTGCTAGCTCTCTCGCTATCGTTCAGTGAATCATTCATTTCACCCTCCAGTACACGTTAGCATTTGTACATCACCATCATCACCCCTTCGGTATCGGTTACAGTTTCCATTAGAATTACCCCAGCCTCCAGGCATTATCTGCCGTTAACCATAAGTCGGAGGAGAAAGAACCTTCTTTGTGGGGCACCGATTTCCTAGTTATATTATCGTCACATCATTCGTGCATGCGTTCTTAACATCGATGGATTTACGCCCCGAACGTTGTGAATGAAACGAATCGGATTAAGCGGGAAACCATTCGCACTCGAAACTCCATAAATCACTTTAGCAACCGGTTGTCTATTGTTGGTTTTGTTGAAGTATGACAGAATCAGGACGCGGGACTCAGAACTGTGGTACTGCTGTTGGATGATCTGATCAACTTCGAATTTTAATCAAATGTGTTAATGTATATTTCGCAACGACGAATTTAGACATTTAATAGTCGACACACGCATACTTTTTAAACCTTATATTGGACATATTTATACTGTAATGCAAGAATCTGACTTACATCGATAAGCACTATCTAGATTGTCACCTCTGGATGATAAAAAATGCCCACATACACACACCATCTTCCAACAAAGCCATCGAGAGCTTACAAAGACACAAGCTCTAGAAAAATAACCCGACATTAGCAAGCAGTATTGCAACACAAGACCGTTCATTTTAGAGGAGAGAAGAAAGCAACAAAAAAAAAACACAAAAGAGTGAACAAACAAAACGAAAAAGGAGCAACTCCATCAACACCATTCTGATAAGCGCGAGACTAGCTGACAGCCTCATCAATCATGACGAGTGCCTGTTTTTTCCCCACAACAGTTCATCGAAAAAAGCTTCCTTCGCAGTGTGTTTTTCATACTCCGGCTGGGTTTCGGGGTAGTAAATGGTGCAATGCTTGCGCCGACAAAGGGGTTTCCGCAACACAAGAACGACGGTGAAAGGTGAAGCTGGGTCAAAATGTTCTATGCCAAGAAAGAGAACACACACCACACAAAAAAAAACGCAGGATGCCACTAACGTTAACATCCAAGGACAAGGAAATCTGTTTCGTTCACCAAATTCCGGCGTCTACTGGGAGGCGGATCTCCCAAGGGATGGTGGGAAACGGCATACCGGTGTTCGTCATTAGTCTTGCGCGATGATAGACAGTGAAGATAACGGGTAAGGACATTTGCTGGCTGGTTGTTCCTCCCATTCTTTATCTTAAAGTTGCGAAATACAGCAGCAAGAACGCATTAAAAGAAAACAGTCTAACCAATATTAAGGAGAGCACCGTTTGTGCCGTTATCAAATGCAAACTGCCATGCCTCTGCTCTCGGCAGAGTTGCGTGATAAATGTTGCAAATGATCTCTGGCTCGTTTGCTAACTGTGGCTCGTGCTTAAATTGAAATTCTCTGCAAATTGATGGCACGTTTAAACTAATTTGTCACCATCGATCATGACATCCGCCGCGTAGGGCGAGCGCAAAAAGGTTAGCACACGCGGTGCGGCGGTTAATGGAGGTCGGAAAATGGGTGAATTCGTGATCCATTAATAGACGGGTGCCGATAGGAACAGAATCAATCTTCCCGCTTTTCGTGGAACGCTTTCTCAGACAATCTTTCAACGCAGGAAAATAGGGAATTCGTGTTTCTTTTTTTCTTCGACTTCAACAATCAATAAACGGGCTTCCGGTCAGTTTAACACTCACACACGGGTGAGTTTCAATATTTAAACATTTCCTATTATCGCCACGGATCGGATGGTAAGGATTTGGAAATCGATTCCGACACCTGCTACATCATCATTATTTAACAAAGCAAAAATATTCGCACGCAAATCGTAAGGATCATCATCTGTTACGAATGTCAAACAATGGAAAGTAATATCCTTCATCACCAACCACGCGGAAAAGGTGAAAGAATATATTTTCTTCCCAACGCAATGGAAATCGTTTACGATGGCGTCACATCGAAGAGCTTCCAGAAGGAAAATTACAAAACCAAAACACCGGATAGCCCTTCAATATTAAAGTAGAAAGATGTCAAAATGAAAACTGTTTACTATTCGGATAAGCGAAGGGTGCAAGGGTCCGATATTGATCACAGTCATCTGAGGCGAACGACAATACTGGGTACAATTTGATTTACTGTCAACATTGATAAAATCTCAATGTGTTCAAACCTACAGTCATAGTACGTACGTAACGATATCTACACAGTTTTATTGACTTTCTTACGCATGTTATAGGCTCACATATATTTGATCTTATCGCACAGTTCAACTTTACTTTCTGGAAACAATATTTATCTGTTATCTTGTAGCTTCACAGAAATCCCCTAAGGATAGAAATAAAAACCCTCACAACATCTGTCCGGTATTCTGCATGTTGTTTATCATGTTTAATTGAACATCTAGACTGTAACATATAATCGTAAACGAAAGGTTGCAAATATATTGTTATTACCTTGCATTGATTTATTTTAAAAACAAGAATACCCAAAAATACTTCACTGACCAACTGACAACACGAAGTGACGAAGCCTCCTTAACTTATTATTCAACTATGGGTTATTCAAATAGTTGAAGCCAGAAATCGAAGTCCAGGAAGTCTCGACATTCGGGCATCAACGTAATTCACACAAATACTTATACTTTGATACATGTAATACTAAAAAAACGTTGAAAGTATATCTCAAACTTTACCAATAACAGGATATTTCCTGCTGTCAGATTCGATTTTGCCTATTTTCCTTCCAAGGTTTCGAGTTCAAGTATGTCCTCAAGGTATTACTACAAACGTACATCATGAGTAGGTTTCGTACCTTTTTCTCCAAGGATTAATTTCAAATTAATAGTTTGAACTCTCCAGCATGATCACTGCCCCGAAAGCATTCCCCAAGAGAGCTCACTTCAGCGCTACGAACAAATCTCTGCACGGTAAGCACATTCCACTTTCGGTGGTACACACACACACACACACACACACACACACACACACACACACACACACACACACACACCCAAACACTTATCCGCATGTCGCTCTTCAAAATGGCTACTCCGGGCACCATCGTCCTCAGGTCAGTAAGGATTGGACAGCATCACCTGTCAAGTGCGACCAACCAATCCGATCCAATTCGTGCCTTTCTCAGACGTGCTCGGGCGTCACCGCATCAAAAGGCTCGAAGGAATTCCATTTTAATGTCGGCAGCGTTAGTGGCAGCGACAGGACAAAGCGCCAACCATGCAAGCGCCGATCCGACACCCACGAACCGTTCTGGCTCTGGATGGATGCTGATTTCAATTCAACGTTCCTTTGAGTGTGTGTCAGAGCCGTGCGGCTGATTGGGGATATCCGAACGTCTCCTGCACCGTTCTAGATTGAAAGATCCGCACATCCTGGAGAGTGGTTGGTTTTAGATTTTGATGAGTCTACCCTTCGATCCCGGATACGAAATGGGAGAGAGGAACCAACTCCCGCCTACCTTACCCCGTGATATACTGTGGCATTCCGATTGCACATTCCTCGTTCGCTCGACACATTGCACATCCCTGGCTGGCTCCAAAAAGTGCAGCCCGCAATGCTACCTTTAACCACATTTGCTCCGCTCTATTTTGGTCTTTAAAGGATCCTAACTGATCCCGGCTCGCAACGTGTACGCCTCGCTCCGGGGAAACTCCACTGGAAGTATGTGCCGCCCATGGCCGCCATACCTCGGTGCCTAATGTGGAATAGTTAATGGTGCGAATCGAAACTACTGCTGCCGACTTCTTCGCTGCTGGCAGCCATCATATGCAAACATTAGTTATGCATAGTGCGTTTTCCATTGCAGTGTGTTAGACTTATTGCGGGTGAAGCTTGGGCCGGAGCGGATGGTATTCTTGCAGCTGCATGAAAACTTTTCGACAAACTTTGGAAAAGATCTCCGACAGACAGTGCGAGCAGCAGAGGGTGCATCGAATCGAACATAAACCATGCACCGTTTCATTCGTACTCGTATCAAGGCACTTCCTTTATACTTCAATCAAACATTTTTCACCATCCGAATGAATCTACATAATGGAGCTTTTTACGTAAGCGGAGTGCGAAAATGGAGGATTGCTTTCGAATTTTAATGTGCTCTGAAACATCAGCCGTTTTCCATCTTTTAATAAAATGTTTTGAATAATATTTTCGAACATTCAATGCCTTTTAAGAGTTATTCTACATAAAGATTTTAGAAATATTTCGTTCTACTATCGATTTTTTCGAAACAACAATAATATGTACAGCAAATAAGAGTAGAGCATCATTATTTGTGATCATAGATAAATGAATATCAAATGAATTAGTCTTCAATGATAAACAATCGCCATATGTCTTTAAGTATTATAAAACAATGAAATATACACCATACAGCTAAAGAAGCCTGATAGCAGCTTTGTTCCGTTTTCTACACAAACGTTCACACACCCATAACTTACTACGCCAATGGTACGGAGAATGTGCTTCAACTTTTCCGCTTTCATCGATTGCTCTGCGTAAGCTATTGGGACAACTAGATACCAATCGAGTATGCAAACAATGGAAAACTGAAAGCAAATTGCATTATTACGGTAGAGACATCTCCTGGGTACGCGAGTAATGGCGAACTCCAGTAGCTGAACATTTAGAACAATTTTCCTCCATATGGGAAGCGTCTGATGCGAAGAAGGGCGTGGGTGGGGGATGTGCGTGTTGCAATCAGCAGTACGATGTCATCCGGCACGTGGCCGGAAACGTGCGCCAAGTTAGCCGATGCACATCATCCTTGCCATCCAATTCAATCAGTCAGTTTTTACTCTTCTGCACCGTAGGACAAAAATATAAATCCACACAGTTACATTCACACAGGTTTGTTTCTATAATCACAAAAGAATCTATACTTGAGTGCATGATCGGTGAAATAATTGGAGGTTTAATAAAATATATCAACGCGTTTTGTTTTGTTAAATAGTCAATAAGTAATTGAGCATTACTGACAACTCTTACTGCCAGAGGATAAAATATGGAGAAAAAAAAGATTTGTTGATAAATATGATTGTTCTCAGGACACATGGGTTCAAATACTTCACAGTAATCTATTCTGTCCCAAATGAACTGCTAAGGTTTCACAATAATTAGACACCAGATCATTCTTGCATCTTCTATTTTCTCTACTCTCATAATAAGCATACCAAAGTCGTTAAACGGAAAGATTCCGAATAGATTCCATATGACTGTCGACTCTCCAGCACTATCAACCATCTTGATTTATCTAAACGGTACTTATTCAGCCGAAGGTTAAAGAACTAGAACTACAAGAATCGATTCGAATCATCTCACGGCCAAACCACATTAAATTACAAACCGTTTTCAACTCATAAATTCAATATCTTCCGTTCGATCCCATCGACGAGAGGGTCGACAGCGCCCACACGCTGACTTTGCATCTCGTTAAAACTGGGCCGTCATCATTTTACTTTAAGCTCCTCCCCCTATCGCATTCTACACTTCGCCGTGACGTTCGAAATGCAGCACGAGTGAAAGTGGAATATATAATGTGATCGTAAAACTATCTTCTACTACTACTCACCGTGCACCCACGAGCAGATTGTTGCTGTTTGGATCGCGCAGCACAAGCTTGAAGTAATCGTTCGTAGATTCGTTTCCCTGGAACCGCAGGTACTCCTTGTCGGCTAAAAAAAAGAAGAAGGGGGAACATAGCAGAGAAAATCCATAAATTAATAATTCTCGGTTGTTGATCGGCCATGAGACGGGAGCATTTTTACACCAACCGGTAAACGAAAACTTCAGATCAGGCGGAGAGATAACGATAGAATAGAAAACACAAAGGCCGAAAGAATTATTTACTTGAAACTTAGCTGCAGTAAGTACGAACATGTTAAGAACTATGTGATATTGTTATTAAATAAATATAATCTTTTCTTGATTTTAATTCTACCATAGAAAATGCAATTCTTCAATGGAATTGTCTTCGAAACTTAACTAATCCGTGCATTCTAGAGCTCCATGTTGTGAATCAATCATAAGCATCTAACTATGTTTTGACATGTCCTAAATTTGCATCCACAAAAACCAGTCCATGTCCTCATCCTTTTTCCCTTCGTTCCAGTAACATATCAAAAGCATCACATCAATCAGCCATCCCGGTCGCGGTAGAGTTGGCAAAAAAAGAACTGTTTAGAACCGAAACCGAGCCAAGAAGCCAGACCTGGAGAAACACAGCAGCAACAACACAATCACGACACACATGGTCAAGCGTGGCGAAAAACATCAAACCATTTTTCATCCCACATCGCCAAAGCGGGCGTTCGATAGTTACGTAACACACATCTCCTCGCCGGACGCCATTTCCATCCTTTCGACGTTCCGGCTTAATGGGGAAGGCCGGCAGTCCTTCTGGATAGAACAAGACAACGTGATCATGCTAACCTTCTTTCCCAGCCTTCCACGCGAAACACCACCACCGTTCGTGCATACAGATATAAATGCTTTTAAAGCAGGGACATCAAAGGCGAAAGGAAACGCGAAGTAAAAGCTTTTCCCAGTAGCATTACGGAACCGTGAGCCGTCATACTGCCGAGACTTAGTCTAGTCGAAGTTCCGTTTTGCAGTGAGTGTGTTTGTGTCTACTGCCGATAAATCTTTGACATCGATTCTACCGCTTAGTTTGCGCCAGAGTTCACATCTACTTCCGCCCGCCCAAAACGTAACCTCAACCATTTCCAGTTCCAGCAACGGTAGCGCCGAGCCAAAACTAACCGATTACAGAATGCAAACAGCGTGCTCAAAGTGGTAAACGATCGGTAATTTATCAGTCAAATCCGGACGAAACGAAAATCGACATGTTTGTTTTATTAACTCTAGGCGACTGCAACTTCTTTCGCCGACCAATGGCTGACGCGGCGGAAACGTGGGAGACGTGGGAGAGAAAATGCAAACAACCGCAAATAACAACACTGGGGCTGCCCCCGAGAATGGCAACCCGTGCGCATACAACAGTAACAGTAAATATGTGGACTCGTTTGAGGATAGGATTTTTTTTTTTCGGTTGTTCGTTGGTACTGACTGTGATAGATTTTGGTTTGTGGCACACAGTTTAACATCAACATCGCACCGGTTCCGGGCGAGACTGTGTGTCGCAGATAAAGCGAACCACAGAACCGTCAAGTTCGCGTTGAACGCGTAGAAAGATTAGCACGGGGCCATTGCTGTGACTCGTAGACACGGCTGAATAAACATCACCAAATCTAATCTAATACATGCCAAAAACCACTACAGGCAGATGATTTATTGTAAGTTTCCAAGAACACTCCAGACGATTCGCCTCAAAAAGCTCAAAAAGCTCGATGCTTAAGCTTCGACACAAAGCAAGACACTTAAAACGTCAAGAATGTTTGAAGTTTAGCATGAAACGCCTTAAACACAACTATCCTACAACAGGTAGAATATTACTATAGTCACAATAAGGTGGAGATTTTGATTGGAATAAAAAAGAATCCTTCCAGACTGAAACAGTCAAATTATTGAAAGCTCAACAACAGAACTCCACCACTTCACTATAAAATGTAGCCATTTAAATTTGAACCTAAATTTATCACCGATCCTACTCAAGTTTTGGTACGATCTTCAGGAAACCATTACATTACGCTACATCGGCCCAACGTTTACCACCCCTTTTTTCTAGCTGGCAATAACTTTACCTGGCGAACATTTAGTTAAATTTACAAACCAATAAATGACCCATGAAATCAACTCATTTGCCTCTACGACCACGGCGCCACACTCCATTCCACCTGATCGAACCGAAAACATTATTCAACAATTTCTTCGGTCTAACAATCACAACCGTTGAACCATCACAATACAAATTATATTTGCTGCGCGTTCGGTAACATAATTCATCGATTAGGTATTTCAATTTTCTCACCATCGATCGATTTCCGTTTTTTTGGGATAAAAACTACGAAGATGTTATGGTAAAACAGCGGCGTTACTTTTTTGCAGAGTTGTTTTATGTTTCCGTTTCTCAATCTTACTAATACACATTTAATAACGTTGACAAATCCTTCAAAACCACTCCCATTTATACATGCTTATCAATATGACTTCCACACCGTGTTGGTACAAGATATTGTGTAGTGGATGAAACTTATAATAAGATAACATACAATGAGAATTCTGCGATAAGTAATTTGAGTCATATCAGTTCGAATCATGATGGACAGGTATGTGCGCTGGAATCGATAACGATTGTCGAGAAAACTAAAAACAATGAAAAGTTTTATGTGTTTAACTTATACGTTTAACAAATTATTTTTAAACAGTGTGTAAATTATTGAACTATTACAATTTGTTCAGTATAATGTTAGAGTACAAAATTAAATACTATCCCATGTTTGATCTAAGTACACGGTACACGGAAACAAGGTTCCAGCCATATATCTGACATTTATCACTTTTCTTCAAAACTTATTGACTTGTTTTTTTTTTATCTCCGGAGACTCGTTGTTACCTTTAGTTCCACTTCTTTTACTTTAATTAAACTCACTAGAATGAACTGAACTCCAGTTAGCTTAGATTACATTCCACGTTTAATAAATAAATCTCATAGCTTTCATAGATCATCGAACCTAGCTACAACAGTCATACATACTCCATTTTACTCTCAACACACATCTAGCTAACGAGATGAGCAAACTGAATACACTTTGCGAGTATCAAGATCGATCGAGTAAAGTGTGCGTATTACGCATGCAAAACAACAACCCCGATAAACCTTGGTCGATGCTCGACCGATGATGCTCGCCTATGATGCAATGTGTAGCCGTGTGTCTCTAGTCGCACCAGTGCAGCTAATTGCAAGAAACCGGAGCATATAATGTGTCAAAACCATTATTAATCTCCTTACATTACTATCCGGGGTGGAAGGAATTGTAGTGTAAAATCGGCTCCGGCAAGAGCTCGCCTAGTGTTTGAGCGCTGCTAGGCTTATCCGGACCGTTTGCTTGCCGAAACATTATCATTCATGATTTATGATGGACAGTATGAGTAATTGAAAACGTTACTGAAATTAATGGTATCGGCAACCGCAAGGTAGTGCGTGCGTAGTAAATTACAATTTGTGGTTACGCTGGGTTTATGATCTTCGGTGAACATTAAATTTTCTTTCCGATGCTCATCAGTTTTTGAGGACACTTACGTTGGTATTGTTAAAAAGGCTAAGAACATTTCCGTAAAGTACGGAGCGCAAAGCGACACGGAAATACCCGAAAAATTGAGGTTAACGCCAGCGTTCAAGGTCGTTGAGTGAAAGTATTACACTATAATTACTTGCAAAAATCCCCCGCATGAATCACCAAAGTCACTGACCTAAATTCTTCCAACCAATACACAACAGAGACAGTATGAATGCGTCTTCTTGTTCACGTCCCCCATTAGCGTAAGAAAGCACACACATACGTGCATAATTTCGCGCATAGCTTGCTTTTTTATAGAACGTTACTTCATCAAAGGCTCGTCCAGATAAGCAGAATAGCCATATCCACGAGATAGCGGGAACGCGCCTTCGGTGGCCGACGGCAGGCACACACGCGCTTAAGAAACCGGTTTGCTGATGAACGTCACATCTTCTCCGTTGGAAGGTATTTGTGTGAGGTTTAAAAATCCCGGCAAGTTCATGGACGTACGTCGATTGGCAAAGTGTAAGTGACTTCGCTTTATGACTCATCGATACGTCCGCGGTTCCACTCTTTGTCTGCAGCACAATGCCAACACTCAGTCACCTAACTGTTGGTGCGCAGTGCGGTAAATAAGTTAATGGGTGCTTTTTTGGTTGAAAAAAGCTTGTTTATAAATAATCACATGGTTTCTTTGGGACAGTTTTAGTTCGTGTACAACACACTTTAAAAAATAATATTGCACAGGGGTGGTAAAATTCTACGTTAAATGCAATAGGAAACTAAATAATTTATTTATATTCTAAAGTTAGAATAACAGCCAAACCTTTAGATTTGTCAATCAGACAGATGAGATACAACAATTTGTGTCTCGTACTTGACATCAACCCGGGGCGGCCCGGTGATACATGCGACAGCGGCGCCGGTCTTCACACGGCAGGACCGGGGTTCAAGTCTCATCTGGACCGTTCCCCCATAGTGAGGACTGACTATCCAACTATGCGGTAACAATTAGTCTAGTAACCCAAAAGTGGCAGGCATGATCTAAGAGGTCGTTAAGCCAAGAAAGAAGAAGAACACTTGACATCAACTAACATCAACATAAATGACATCAGCTGATATCAGCATAAATGACATCAACTTTAAATTTTATTGTGCTGAGTCTCACCATAAAGTGGAGCTTCTCCAGTCTTTTAACCTACGGCATGTTCAAATATAAATTCTACAACCTTTTTGTACTTATACAACATATTTATAGCAGCATCTAATTTACGCTAATTGTTATCATATTAAAACAAACAATTGAAATTCAGGAACATTGGAATTGGCAAACCCGTCATATACACACACCCAACACTGTAAAAGCCGGTTTGTGCACTCCGGCAGCAAAGTCTTTCTTTGTGTGAGTTGAGCCACTTGCGCACCTGAGCCTTCGCAGCACCTCGCACAGAAACTCGCCAACCATTACGTTGCAAGCAGTTGTCGGACATGGAACAGAAGGTAAGCATCGTGCAGTGCCCTCTTTAAAACGTGTTCATTCCTGTTCTGTTCGCGCAACTGTCGTGCGTACAAACAACCTCCCGCACAAAGATGGCGCACGATCGTAACGTAGCAGAAATACTGATGGATTACACGATTAAGTGAAAAATGTCGCGTTTGTGCGCAAACGTTCGGCTAGTGAAAAAACTGAAATGAAAGAAACTGTTTTGTACAAGTGCGCGAGAACCTCGGTTGGCTAATGTTGTTCCGTGTGTCGTTCATTTCCATCCTACCAGAGTTGCGACGATAGTTTGGAAGACGCGTGTGACCGGTCGAAACTGCTGACTGTGCCGCCAATCGCCCGATGTAGCGCGTGCTGTGACCCTACGAGCGACGAAATTGCCAGCCCGCCCGGGTGACACAGGGAAGAAAGGGAAAAAAGTATCACACCAACACCAACACCGACTCTACCACATCACTAAAAGCTGAAGCAAACGATCATCCGCGGACTCAGCCATGGCTCTGCCGATCGCAGTGATAGACCTAATGAAAAAGATTCGCTGCAATTTGGGAGGACTGCTGGAGATAATACGAAGTATTTGGTGCTGCATCATACAAACGCTCGCTGCGGTACATTTGCGAATCGAGCATGGAGACGGTGGAGGAAAGGGATCCAACATAGCCGGATTGTGCCTTCTCTGAGCAGACGATGCGCCCATGAATGAAGTTGTATAATTTTAATCATTTATCAACCATTCAATAATGTAGAATGGGAAAGAGAGCACGTTACTCTACATCTATTCCGATGCTAAAAGCAATGCCATTGATTAAAGGTTTCCACATGAAAGTGTGTTCATATATGTATTTTAAAAGATGATGTAATATGATACGACTATTGATCAAACTGGAAATAAAGCACTCTTCTTATCAGAGATAAAACGCAGTAGTATTACGTATTAATTAAATCCACAGCCAAGGGTCAATCGATGATGAGCACTAAAATAATCGTACGATACATGCATCGAACCATCGATACAACAGACGTCACTCGGCATTTGTCAACAACCAATCATACTACTCCTGTATCACTTACACCGTAGGAGGTTTAGGGAAGGTATTTCTGACATTCATAGCAAAGTTGTGCTATAAGATAATGAGTATCTTTCAATATATTTGTTGCTGATATAACATTTATTCCCGAGGTATGACAATATCCGAAACAAAGTGATGTGTAACATCGACAGAAATCATTCTATTTGTCTTGCACCGCAAGATACCAAACAATTAAAAATAAACAAAAACTATTATTTTAATTTGTCGTGAAATAGCTAATCTTATCTGGACGCATATTAGATTATGATTCCTATAATCTCACTTCAAAGCGTTCACAATTCACACCGCACAAGAATATTTTAATTTCTCTGGGAAAGTAACACGTGACATGTCCTCTCCTCTCATCATCTTTTCATCTCATCACGAATTAATTGCTTTTCACGACACGTACGAACGGATAATACGGTCAAATCACGGACAAAAAAGACAAAACAGCAACTTCAAAGATGACAACAACCACGGCAAAGAACAAATTCGCTTTAAGCTTCTTAGGCGGGTTAACGCTTGCATCCCTACTTATCTGAAAACATTATTGCAGTAAATAGAAGCTGGTGACACTTGAGGCGTTAGATTCCGGAACCCAACCATCCAACCTTCCCTTCTTCACTGCACCGACTGCCGGGGTGCTACGCGCGCCGCTAGAACGAATGATTCTAATCGAATAAATTTGAATAAAATTAATTAAACCCCGAACATAATCATTGCGAAACAATGGTCCCAAAAATTGCCACCATTTCTCACGGACCCGCTCACCATCCACACTTCCTTTCCTTCCTCCATGCACCTCGCCCTTGCAATCGTAAAACGGCGACGGTGAAAGTGATGATAGCGATGAGAGGACAACGATGATAGGGAATGTACGCGTTCGTACATTCGTATTCTCGCGGATGAGTTTTACTGTCGGTGCTAACGGAAGTAAATATAGCCGATTGCAACGAGGGAAAACCTACACACACACAAAGAGGGAACCGGAACTGGCAGGAACGGTGGATGGCTCGCAGACAAAGCGTTTGAAAACGGATGATGATTATGATTATGGGACAACCTGGGGGTCGTCGTTGGCCGGAGGGCAAGGGTTCAGCGGTACAGACAGCACGTCGCGATGTATATTGCGATCCTTCCCTTCTCTTTTTGATCTCTCTCTCTCGCTCTAACTTACCCACTCTCCCGCAAAACGGAAGTCCCTCGAGCGAGGCTGAATAAGAGATAAAACTGATGATTATGTCCTGACAGTGCCGTGACAGGTCTCCCGGGGACCCGGGCCCAGATCATCCGGCCGGCAACGTCTCGTTTGCTCGTTACTAATGGTTGGCTGATCATCGCCCATCCTGTCTCGAGCACATCCCGGCTTTCGTGCCCGGCCACACCACTGCCTCCACTCTCTCTCTCTTGGGACACAAAACCTTTGAGTTGCAATCTGTGGAGGCTTTGCGCACTGACGTTGACCGCCGCGTGGGATTAACGGGTTTAAAATATTCATCACCGGCTGCATTCATCGAACGCGGGATATGGTAAAAAGGATACGTACTGGATGGCAAGTGCCCGGCACTGCACTTTAATCTCGAAAGAAGCCGCTAGGTTTCTCCAGACCTGGTAGACTTTATTAAAGGTTGAAATAATTTAACGAAACGATAAATAAACAGACCATCTTTCCTGGCAGAAAAAATAACCGGCCCACGGTATTTGAAGCAAGTTTCAGGCGATTGGAAAAGGATCTAACCAATTATCACATTATTTAGCTAAAGTATAAGCAAGGAAAACACTTCAAAAATGTATCAACTATTCGGAACAGATTTGAGATTGACTGTCAAGATGATGTCAGCACACAATTAGCACACACATGGACTTCACAACGAACGACTTCACAGTCATCAACAAAAATAAATTAAAAATTCTACGTGAAAATGTATCAGAATGTGAGTGACGAGTTTGCAGAGAATCCAAGTCAAATATGCGACAGTGATAAGGATAGGAGGGAATGGTCGCATCTGGATATCTCGAACGTAACTCACGAGTGGTAAGAGCCCAGACTCATATGACCAAACCACACAAATATATTTGAGGATCGATCGCACCCAGCTATAGTAATATGCCTTAAAACATAAAGGACGGAAGCACGATAAGCGACAGTGATAAGGATAGGAGGGAATGGCCGCATTGGGATATCTCGAACGCAACTCACGAGATCTAGGACTAGGGCAGATGTACCAGTTATGAACATAATATGTTCACAATACGGAGATTTTACAGATTTTAACCTTTATCTTTGTTTAAATTTCATAACGTTATATGTTTTCTGAAAGCTTGAAGTCTTGGGAAGAGAACACACAAGAGGACATTAGAGCTTGTTGGACATAATCGCCAAAAATTAAAATTAACAATTGCGTGTTCATGTACCATGTAGCAAACATGTTTCCAGACATTTAGAAATTATTTACCATGTTTTAAATGGAAAAAATAACCGTTATAGGCATAATTGGTGCTATAGCCATAATTGATACATCCACCCTATAAGATTATCGAGAAAGATGGTATGCGTTTGCGTGTGACAATCCTTTAACGTAGTCGTCCAAAGAGTCGAAATTTACAAGTATGAGTGTGTGTGTGTGAGAGTTTTTATTTGAACCAACATTAATGCGAACTCAGCAATAGCATTATTATGAAACTATTCTACCACAATTTCGATAACTTAAACTACAGTCATTCTTGCGATTTTTACACAATTCTTGATATCCATACAAAATTCCAAGCTTTAATGCTTGGCTTGACACTTTAACAAATGGGGTTTTTTTACACGATTGCTAACCCAGAAAGATAATCACTTACACACGCATGTCTATCTGATGCTGTGCATGTAAATTGTGCACTTATGCCGGGTCAAAGAACAGAGGAAGATTCGTCAGCTATCGCTCTCTCCCTGTTTTATTCGCCACGCAACGTAGAAGGGTGAATGGCCTCTGGTTTTGAAAATGCACAACAAAATGATAGGGGAATAGACATTTACCCGGAGGGAAAATTAAACTCAACCCTCGACTAAGCCTTTCCCTAGAAATGTAATGCCGCCCGCAGGACAGTACCAACAGCAAACAACGTTTGCTCCGCCAGAAGAATATTTATTCCCACTTTCCAATTCCAGTCTAATTGATTAGAACGCGCTACACCCCGGGAGGACCAATTTGGGAGAGTAACTTACCGGAGGGGAGAGCGAGAGCGCAAAAAAGGTGTTACTCGTACATTTATGGGTTTGTCATGTAGTGCCGGCCACTTTATTCAACGCATTTCGACAGATCCGGTCCGGTGCAACGTTGTGTTTTTCCCTCCATTTTTCGATTTAACATGCTGCTGTTTTCCCAGCACCGAGAAATGAAGCGATGGTACGTAGAGGCCTCGAGGAGCGAGGTTTGAAGAAACATGGCAACATGGTCAACGCAAAACACGAGAACCTAGTTTGTACCACTGTCGAAACTTTTTCACCCGCTAACAAGTCGTCCGAAGTTGCCCGGACAAACCGAGGTAACTTCTGTTCGTTCGTAATGCCAAAAAACCGCGCTGCAGCTGGCAATTCTTTGGCATTTGATTTTACCATTGCGCGCTGGCATCCTTTTTCGCGCTCTGCCAGTGGAAAAACTAAATACCACACCTTCAACAAGCTCTAGTTGCTACTACTGCTGCTGCTGCTGCTGCTACTACCGCTAACCAAAGCGGGATTAGACTGGCAAACTCGCCACACCAGAAGGACTTTTATGAAGAGTTTCGAAACCGCTGAACACTAGGCACCGGCAGCGTACGCTCAATCGCACACCCCTGCAATGGGGAACCGGGATAAAAATCTGCCAAACCAAAAAAAGGCGTTGCATCGATACGCGGTAAGCAACAAACCGAACAAGGATTATCGCGGAGCCGTGACGAAAAGAATAACAGAATGTAAAGGAAAAACATATAATCAGCAAAATGTGAACAGAGCGGCGTTAAAAACGAGAAAAGGATAAACTAAACCAGAAAACACAACTTCTGCCTACGGTCGAAAAGGCCTTGCCGGGTAGGTGGGCTGAGAAAATCTTTCTCCGAATGCCATCTGTCATCCACTGTGCGTTAGGGGTATTGCTCGCACGCCCTCTGCAGATTTGGTTGGTAGACTCTAACGCTTACATTTTTGGTCAGCAGCCACTAACAACCCAGGAAGGACTTTCCTGGTACTAGTTCTGCGCCTTGCGTTGCCTTTCACATACCCCAAAAGTCTATCACTCTACCCCTATTATGTCAAGTGCAACAAAGCAAAGGAACAAAAACTTTTCACGAGGAGTGGTGTAGGCAATTTTACGAAATTACATTAATTACCCCTATACTGCTATTCGCAGCAGTAGGAGCGGTATAAGCGAGCATCCACCAACGAAACTAGCGATATTGACACAACAAACAACTGCTATGATGTTGCGCCCTAGAATGGGAATGTGGGATTCGAGTAACTAGATCCGAATGTAGCAGGATCACGTTTTGTTACGGGTAACAATGCACAACCAATCCGATGGTGAAAAACGTCGCTTTGAATTTAAATTGGTGACATGGATCTGTGCTCCTGCCAATATTGTTTAAATCGTACAATATCTACCAACATAGTTGACAGTTTGCAGGGACTACATACTTTAATACTGAAATTTTAACAAACAATCTTTCTGAATAGCGTAACATCGCATCCATAACATTTTAATAACGCGAATTACTCCAACTAAATCCGCTAATTTATAGCAAAAACATAAGCGTTTTTGTTTCCTAATTCCAATAGTTTTTCCAGATCTCCAATTCTGTGTTCCTTTCATTTAAATGACGCCTGCAACAAAATTCATCAAACGCAACGAACACACGACCGTTCATGGTACACATTGCAATTCCGCTTCGAGTGCTTCACGTGGCAGCCATTTTCTCGTGATCTTCCCGAGGGCACAATGCCTCGCACACACACACACCATACGGAAGGCTAAAGACCGAGAGACTACCGGGATTTTGTAGTTTAGGATGGTTTGATTGCCGGTTTGATTGATATCTCCGGGTGCACGTGCATTCTGGGATGGAAAAGATGTTACCAGCCTTGCCGTGCCGCTACGCCCCATTCGCGTACATCGATCCATTGAGACGGAGAATCAATCGAACGAAACATGAAAGGATTCGGACATGGTTGTGGACCGATCTCTACATCGTCGTCGTCGCTTCCCCGACGAAACCCACACGCCTGTACATTCCCATTGACCTCTGACCTATTTTCCAGTGTTCTAACCGGACGCCAGACACAAAACCCTACCCTCCACATGGCACAACACACAATGGTACACACAGCCTACGAAATATGTCCGCCGCACGCACACACAGTGCGCAATTGAATTGTTGCATAATTTCATTTCCAACTCGAAACCTCCGGTACGGTGAAATGCAATTTGAGTGCTTTATTGGTTTCAGCCATGTGATTATCGGGGCAACCGGGATTGCGTTTCGCATTGACAAGAAGGATGCCGAACCGCATCGGTCCCAGCTTCCTCACGGTCGTGCCCCGGTGCGTGCGTGTCACTGTCTCCCTGTGGCCGATGCGCCTGGCAATGCAATTAGAGAAAACCGCTCCGTTCAAAGAACAACACAGGCATTCGGGCGATGATGAAATGAAATCGAGAACTAGCGCTGGTGCATCGTTATGTGTCGTGTCCCTACGGTGGGTGCTAGGTGCACGAGGCCACCTAGCCGCAGAAGTACGTCCGACCCGCTCACAGTGCTCAGCCACAAATTAATGATCGAACGGAGAATATACGGCTGGCGTTGATCCGGTTGGTCCAGACAGGGATTACACACGGACACACACACACACTGTGTTCTGCAGAAGAATGTGGCTATCCGTTATTTGTGATTCAACCCGGTGAATTGATTATGCAAAACGTCATATAACAGCGATAAAGGAAATATTAGTTGAAGTTAAGCACACATCTCGGTTCCGCTTTTTCTATTTCTTTGTGCTATCTTTATTTCTAGGTCACTCATTTTGACGTCAAATGGCTATGTACGTTTGAACTAATTCTGTACTCTACGCGCATATTTCTAATTCACCAAATATTTGTCTCACTTTGTAGCGCTGGTATAGAAGGCTTAAAACACTGGTTTTAATTAGTAAACCACCGACATGATTCCAAGATCTCTATTTAGCAAGTAATTGGGTCATCATGCACGATAAGGCTTCCTACCTACAGCGCCAAACCACCCCTGCCCGCCGTTACACAATCAAAGAAAGGTAGGGCGGCTTAACACGACCCACCAAGAACCGGCAACGCGCGCTCAACTCTGGGAAGAAATTATTTATTCCTAGCAGGTTTATACATTTCACGCATGAAAGCTGTCTCCATTTACCGCACCATATCCAATCTATAGCCTCCCACAGTGCCACAGTTTTCGCGCGAACGGCACCGAACGCAACCGTGGCCCAAATTGAGGACCCACCTTAGCTCGAACTGCTGCTTGATTAGCTCTTGCAGGCAGCTAATTTAATCAGATCACTCCATCACAAGCTAGTTCAACTAGGCCCGCCGGAAAACGGGGAAAACCGTCTGCCCTTTTCTTATAACTCGCTCACACACACACGCGCAAACCTATCTTCTAGCAAACTTCGAGAAAATGATGGAAGAGAGAAGCTTTCCGAACGCAGCAACGGATATTTGAGCCCTAGTTTTCCCTCGCCTCACCGGAGGCGAACCTTTTGTTTCGGGCGAAATGATACATCGCACTACCAGCCACATCCGGTCGGTTTCCTGAGGTGGGGCAGCTTCCGATATCCGATGCCGTCGGGCGTGCCCGAAACCCGACTCCCGGGGCTAGCGCCCAACACCGAGCTGGCAGGCGGCGTGTCAACATTGACTAGTTGGAGCAAAATTAATGCCTGTAATTACGGAAAATTACCACAAGTAATTAACATCGCCGTGGAAAAAGGGATGAAACTGGCGCACACAGCCGTACGCTCCCAAAACAGCAAGAACAAGCCAGTGACAGTTTGGCCAGAGCAGAATAAAAACGACAACAACAGCAGCAACAGTAGCAAAAAATCGACCTAGTGTACGGGTAGCGCACCCGTCGGTTCCCTTTTCGCCAAGCAGCACCTAACCTTAGGCATCTCATTATCTGCACCAAGTAGACGAGATACCGGTACCATTTGCTGTGGTAATATTGATTGAGCTTTCACCATTAGAACACGCGGGCGCACACACACACACACATGCGGACGCACGCACGGTGTTTTCCCACTGTTCGATCGACACGTACTGATATACGATCCATCGTGAGGTGAGAGAGGATGTGGTGGTGTATCGGAGTGGAGAAAGCGGAAATGTAATTATTGACTTCCCGAAACCACTACTGCTAGGTGCTTCTGGGACAGCGCCACCCTACGAGCGGCTAATTGATCTTGAGGAGTTTGGCTGCTGATAACATTTTAATTTGAAGCTTAATTGTGCGTCAAAAGAAAGAACAAATTCAACGAAAGTAAAAAAACACCTAAATGACAGTAAGGGCTTGCACGCAGTTTCTAACTTTGTTTCACAAGTCAAAATTTGTATGAAAAAATGAGGGCCTTGCTTATGAAATTGAGGAGATTTGAGGGCATTTTGTTCGCAATGTCTACAGGGAGGTCTAAGATTTTGTATCGATCCATGTGGATTAGTATTTAGCGAAAGCGGCATCTATTAGAACACGCATGAAGCTAACTTGTACACCAAATATGATTGTGTTCCTACCGCTAATTTTACGCCATCAATCGGTAAGACAGGGCCCATCAAACCAGCAGCAATAGCAGCTATCAAAAGCTCAATCCAACAACATTAATTGGTTGCAATAATTTTACCACAGAGGGCGCAGATAAGGAGCCAAAACCTCTTCTTCTTCTTTCGTGGCCTGCTCCTAGGGAACACGTCTAATAGACGTGGCCTGGTGTCCAATCCGTTTCCAGGAAACTCGGTCCATGGCTGCACTCCTCCATCCCCGGCTGCATCCGATATCCCTCAGGTCTGACTCCACTTGATCCAGCCAACGAGCTCGCTGTGCTCCTCTGCGCCTCGTGCCGAACGGGTCGCTGACGAGCACTTTCCTGGCAGGGCATGAGTCCGGCATCCTCATCACGTGGCCCAACCAGCGTATCCTTCCGGCTTTAGCAACCGTCAGCTCAGCTAGCTCATGGTTCATTCTCCTTCTCCACACACCGCCAAAGATGTCCGTAGCACCCGCCGTTCGAAAATGGCGAGTGCATTGGCGTCCTCCGCCAGCATAGTCCAGGAC